>BLSH010255480.1:132674-154238 GCA_018402905.1 Glandirana rugosa
AACCATCTAGGTCATAAGAAGAACGACCCTGGTTCGTCCCAGTGGTGGGGAGGTCCCGCCTTGTATAAACAGATACTGGTTTTTTCACCATGGTAACCCTGAAGAAGGTACTCTGAAATCTATCACGAATCCCTGTGATACCAACCAAGATGGAAACTATTTTACAAGTGAGTGCGTATGTCTCTTCCATGATTAACAGGACGGGTGTATAACTAAGGGTGTGCCTGTACTTGTCGTTGGTACAAGAGTTACTAAGGTTTTTGAGTAATTATAGTTTCGACTTATAAAAACCTTCATCAAAAATCAAACAAAAATCAACATCGAATATCCTCCTAAAATAGCTACAACTAAAAACAAACTAAAAACTACTTCCAAAAATATTCAGCTTTGATATTAATGAGTTTTTGGAATCATTGAGAACATGGTTGCTGTTCATGTCCGTGTGGGAATCAATATGTGGGCAGGACAATTAGTACCTTCTCTGTATGCGTGAGTGAACATTTTATCAAAGGTAGAACCAACCATAGTGTCCCTAAGCACTATCTAAAGTCTCATGGAAGAAGTCCCAATGGTACCACTTTTTTGGTCATAGACAAATATGTTCCGCCCTGGAGGGGTGGTGACCCTGCTTGGTCCCAGCAAGAAGAATACTGGATCTACCAACTTAAGAGTTTTGCACCGTATGGATTCAACATCGACATCGGGCATAAATGCATTTATCAACAAAGCATAATTCTCCCTTGATAGCCAGCTTGTCACCTCCTCACATCACTAGAATTTCCCTTCTGATAAGATAAGTGCCCTCCTCCTAAAATTCTCTCTTGTAGGCCTAAACCAATATAAATACTGACCACTATTTTTCTACACTCTCCCATGTCACTAAGTTCATACACCTAGTAACTCCTCTAATTATCCAAACTAAATAGAGACTAACCATTGGGGTCTATATAGAGTATTCCTGTATTTTAGATACAATTACACTTAATAATATAAGCACCTATGTAATGTTACACACTTGTGTAGGGGTAATTTGGTTTCTACTAGTTCTTATCTTGGTCTAAATATAGATAGGTGGGCCATGCATCCCACTGAAAGACTCCCACCTTGGGGAATATAAGACTTCCCTGCTTTGGGACTAACTGTCATAGGTCTGACTACTGTGATATGCTGGCCCACCTATGTTCTGTCTAATTATTAATATTAATATTCATCTTTAATTATTCTCCCTCTAACGATTGCTATGGGTATTGTCAATACTTTATCTTGTTATTATCAAAACACATAGAAATGATTGCCGTTAATAGTAATATGAATAATGTCAATACCTTATTTTGTTATTATCAAAGATGCATAGAAATGATTGCCGCTAATAGTAATACATGTATACATTGATGTACATTCTCCCGGGTGATGCTGCACTATTGGCTCTCACTTTTAATAAGGGCGTATGCATTTCAGTTGTTTCCAACTAATCATTTTGGTATGCCATTGTTTTTCTCCTTTGGCCGACGTCATTTCCGCTTATCTTTGGAGCGTACATGTAATGGCCCCCATTATGCTGGATGCGCGCTAGGTCACACATATGGTGACGTGGATAGCTTGCGTTCCAACCCCTTTGTGCTAATTCCGCCAGACGGACGTCATTGGAACGCAAGTCACGCTGCCGTAGGTGGAAGTGACGACGTGGTGGCTGGTGCCGTCTTTTCTGGCTGTGTATGGAAACTGTTCATCATTATTTTTCCGGTCCTCCGGTCGTAGTGATGGCTGTGGGCTTTCATTGTGTCGAGTGTGCCTCTCACTTTAGACGTGCCCCCCCAAGTATTGTTAGATCGCTCGGCAGCAATGCGCTATTTTCGGTTCTTGCCAGAAACACGTCACTGGAATGCACGCCGGCCCGCCCTACGGCGGAAGTGTGGTCATCCACATACGGGAGAATAGAGGATATATAAACGCAGTAGTTTGGGGGGTCAGTAACCCCCAGACGACGTCTACTAAAACAAAACGCGTTGTGTGTTGCTGACCCCAGATTGCTGCAACGTTTTTTATGTACACCAGGATCCTTTTTACTGCCGGCTTTTTATCTTTATATTTTACCATTAAAGCCTTTACCTCAAAGAGAGTTTTTTTTACACTATGGAGAGTCTCTTTTTGTCTCCTTAACTCCCCCATCTACACTTGCGGACACCCCTGTCCTTTGATTCCTGGAGGAGAAACCTCTTTAAGAGATCTTGTGGATCGGGTGGACCCTGGCATGGGATCTAGATGTACCTCGTCATAGGAGGATCGGTCACCCCCAAAAAGACCCGGAGCGATCGCGGAGTGAGTGACGGTTGTCCTGTCCATTCAGATGTCCGATTTTCCTATATATATTCAGGCTTGAATATATCCTACATCTGGTAAGCCTTATTTTGGAAGGGGTCGGATTGCACCGTGGGAGTCCACCACTACCACCCCCACCAACTTCTTCATTTTCTTCCAAGATATGCTGAACTGTTGAATATATAAGACTTTGACACTTTTCATACTTCCCAGATATGCTGGTTCACCCCTCTCCTGTGGACACGTACCTAGGAAGGACTCCTCGAGTGACTCCCTTTCCATCACTTCATACACCCATTTTATATACCACATATAAGAATCAGTTATTCACAGTGAAGCCTTTTTAATATATTTTTTACGAATTTTTTTTCCATCTTTTATTTCCTATTTTTATTTTCGTAATTTTTTCATTGTTATCTCTATTTGGTTGTCCATTTCACTTCATACACATTTAATGCTTCATCGCATTTCAACTATAGTTTTTATATATATATGATTTATATTTATATTTTGGCTATTTGATATGCACACTGTATGCACGCTATACACATCTGTTCACACATTTGTAGTAGACACTAAATTTTAACTTTACAGGTTGAGAGCCATAAATTCTAATTTTTGACTATCGGGGCTAAAAATATTGTCTTGGAATGTAAGGGGTCTTGGAAGTCTTATAAAGAAACTGGCAGTACTCTGGACTCTAAAGCAATCAGGTGCAGGTATTATCTGTCTGCAAGAGACTCATCTCTCCCCTGACTCAACGCCCAGTATATCTCCCAGAATATACCCTAACCAATACCACTGAACATACTCCACATATGCTCGCGGTGTGAGTATACTAGTACAAAAAGATCTACAATTCTCTTGCACGCAGATGACTACCCACCCTGCGGGTAGATATGTCTTTTTATTATGTAATGTCTCTGGATTACGGTGCATACTGGCTGGGATATCTATCCCACCCCTCTTTTTGTCCGAGGTCCACAAGAGGTTGACGAGTTTCATGGCTCATTTCCCTGACATACCACTGTTAGCAGTGGGCGATTTCAACAACTACCTAGACCATAAACAAGACAAATTACCCCCACTCACTTGCATCTCCACTGAAAGAGGAGACACCACGCCATTTGCCCGCCTGCTTGGGGAGCTAGGACTGACAGACGTCTGGAGATTAAAATATCCAGAGGGTAAAAAATTTTCGTGCCACTTGGTCACTTATGGTGGCCTACCTAGAATAGACTTAGGTCTAAGTAATCACTTAATACTTCCCTTAATTACCCCCTCAGGATATGAAAACAGACATATCTCAGACCATTCCCCTTTTTGGGCTACGATATCCCTACCTATAACCCATAGAAAGATGTGCTGGAAACTGAATCCCTTTTGCTTGTCACTGTTCCCGGAGCCAGATCCTATACCTACTTTATTAAAGCTCTTTTTTAGATCCAATATAAACTCAGCAAGCCTAGGAATAGTGTGGGATATAGCTAAGGCATACCTCAGGGGGCAATTTATTAAAGTCATTACCCACATTAAATCTGACACTAAAGAATGGGAGCAGATGGTATATCAGGAAGTTGGAAGGGCAGAGGACGCATACATATCAAACCCGACTGATGACACTAGGAGAGCCTGGCTGGAAGCCCAATCCCTGTCCAAACAACTAGCACTACAGCTGGCGGAGAATAAACACCTTTTCCTGCAGCAGTCGCATTTTGAAGAGGGGAAAGCCACTGGGTACATGCTGGCTATGATGGCGCGGGCCCAACAGGCCTTGACCTCCTTCTCTGCGATCCGTGATGGATGGGGTTCCACTTCGGACCCAAACATCAGTGATAATTGACATATTCCATTCATTTTATACAGAGGTATATACCTCAAGGGTACAATTCACTGACACAGAGATTGAAAACTTTCTAGATACTTGATCTGCCACGCTTGTCAGCCTCTGAGTTCAACATCTTAAATGTCCCATTAACAGAATCAGAACTAACATTGGCATTAGCACAAACTCACAATAAGAAGGCCCCGAGTGCGGACGGCTTACAAGAGGTATGCAGACACCTTATTACCTGCATTCATGAAAGTTTATAAGGAAGCATTCCAAATGGGAACACTAAACCCTTCCACGAATGAGGCTATAATTGTAGTGCTTTTAAAACCAGGAAAGGAAGCGAGTTTCCCAGACTCGTATAGACCTATATCTCTCCTCACAGCAGATGTCAAACTGCTGGCAAGGGTCCTGGTGAATAGACTGACTGCAGTTATTCAGTACATAAGGACCAATCGGGTTTTATACCCACTAGATCCAAGGCTCAGAATCTTAGAAGGCTCTTCCTGAACCTACAGCTACCAGTGAACAACCCAATTAACCGAGCCATTCTCTTGCTGGACGCAGCTAAGGCCTTCGATAGAATTGAGTGGCCTTACCTGTGGAAGGTGTTAGAACACATAGGCCTAGGTGACAATTATATCAGATGGATTAAATTACTCTATGCTAATCCCACAGCTAGGCTTAGGATAAATGGTAAGCTGTCAGAATCTTTTACACTACACATGGTTACCAGACAGGGGTGTTCTCTGTCACCCCTGCTGTTCGCCCTAGCACTGGAGCCACTTGCTGCTAGTATATGAACAGACCCGGGTATAGTAGGCTTTATACGTAGCACAGGTACAGATACCGTTTTGTTATACGCAGACGACACTTTACTATATCTGGGGGATACCCAAAATACGCTAAAAAATGTTATAACCCTTATAGAAACCTTTGGGACCTTATCAGGCTTCTCTATCAATTGGAGTAAATCTGTTCTAATGCCCCTAGACCCTCTGCCTGCTCCTATACTGGAATGTGCTCAGATGGTACTCATTGTGTCCACATTCCGATACTTAGGTATACAGATTACACCTGACCATCACAATTTCTAGCAACTAATTTAGCCCCTCTTCTTTGTAAATTTAGGGACAAATGCACGGCATGGTGTAAACTCCCATTGTCAGTAGTTGGAAGAATTAATCTCATAAAAATGGTTGGGGCATCCCAGCTGCTGTACATATTCAATAATTCCCCAATTTGGATATGCTGTACATGGTTCCTTAAAATAGACACCCAGTTTAGGGAACTAATCTGGTGTAAGAAAATAGCACGGATTAGCCTCACAAAATTGCAATATGGAAAGGACCAAGGGGGACTAGCAGTGCCACATTCTAGAGCATATTACCTTGCCTACCAGATACAACAACTAGGGGGATGGGACTTAGTAGATGTGACAGACCCCATAAGTAGGCTCTTAATTCCTTCAGCAGAGGACATTTCTGCCTTTACATGTTTAGAAGCGGAATTCATGCACTTAGATCCTAAGGCCCCTACTATAATTCTTCTAAAAACATTATGGGCATATGTGAAAAAGATGTTGGGGATAAAAGGCTTCTTGAATCATACACCTGTGTGGCATAACCTACATTATAAGGAGATATTGAAGCTGTCAGGATTTCAGGACTGGGAAAAATCAGACCTATGATATATGACCCAGCTGTACTGAGATCAACATCTTAAATCCTTTATGGAATTACAGACAGAGTTTGGCTTTCATCGTAACCAATTCTTTAAATATGTGCAGCTAAGACATGCTCTCCAGGCCCAGGCTTGATATACCCAAATGACACTAACTGACCATAGTATTACCCAGGAGATTATCTTGGAAAAAGATAAAAAAGGCATGATTTCGAGGAGTTATAGTATTCTTACTAATGCCCTTAAAGACTCATCTAAACTACATTCTAGACACAAATGGGAAAACGATCTGGGTCCTATAGACAGTGACACATGGAATCTCTGCCTTACTTCTGCACCATTGGTATCTGTGTCAGCATCCCAAAAACTTTTGCATCTATATCTTCTACATAGAGTATGCAGGACTCCTATTCAACTGCATAAATGGGGAAACCGGGATACCCCAGTGTGCCCAAAATATGAGAGGAATCATGGAGACCTTCTACATATGATGTGGAAGTGTCCCAAATTACACCGGTACTGGTTTGAGATTCTGAATGTGATTTCACAGGTTTATTTATTCAGGATACCCAAAACTCCTGTTGGGGGCCCTGGATGAGGAAATGTTGACCGTGCGGCAATTATACGCCTACTGTACATAGCTCGGAAGCTCATAGTCCAATGTTGAATTGGACCCAGGGTTTCCACCAGGTGCCAATGGGTGGAACAAGTAAATAAAATACTGATACATGAAAAGCTAACCTACCAGCACAGAAAAGCCTCACAAAAATTTTACTCATTGTGGCAACCATGGCTAGACATTCCTGGTCTAGCTCCTCACCAATTAATAAGGGACAGCCTTCTTCAGGGATAATAGGCACTCTTAATATGAGACACTAGCTAAGAAGATATTAATGTTAGCCTCTCTCAGGTCCTGCTGCTCTAAGTGGGTCACGGCCTCAAGTTTTTCTTTTTTCTTTCTGTTTACTGTTTCCTTGGTTTGGTTCTGAAGAAACTGCATACATATAGCATCACATGAATACCCAAAAATCTGAAATATATGTATTTAAATGCAGACTGTTAACAGACAGAGATGTATGACACGAAAAATGATGTTTGAGATGTTTTGAACCTGAATGTGCCTGAACATCTCTGTCAACATTTTTATATGTTGCACATTGATCTGTATTTTGCTATATGAAAATAAAAATATTTTCTGATTTAAGATGGTGGAAACTTGTGAATGACAGATCTGAAAGCTTTACAGGACATTAAGAGCATGGAGTACTTGTTTGACTTAACTTTGCTTTTGATTCTTCCACATGAGTGAGATTTGCTGGGTGATCTATGGATTCCATGATGGCTTGCTCCTGGGACAACGTTGTCTTTAGGTCACTATGAAAAACACAAAGATGCTTTTAGGTTGCTGAACAATTCACTTTACATGTGACATGTAAAAATATCAACTATTGTTTACCATAAACTTTGCTGGTTTGACCAAGCCCATCCTTCCTGTGTTTATTTTCCATAATGCATCCTTCAACTACAAGAGAATCACATTCAAGTTATGCAGAGTTAGATGTAGAAATGTGAAGTATGTTTGGTTGGACAAATACCTTCACAAGAATGCAGTCTGGCATGACACGTGGTGTCTAGAAAGGAAAGAAAAGTGAAGATGCTTATTTTAACCTGAAACTCCTTCAAACAACACTAGGCACATACTTGCCCAAATTAGGCACATAGTACATGTGAGAGCATGTGAAGACATGCTTTTTAAGATTGAACGGAAGCTATCATGACTTACCTCCACAACATGCTTGCTTGTTCCCGTTTTGCTCCTGGCTCAATTTGGGATGTTGCATCTACTGAACAAAATAAAAATTTGTTAGTCCCAAATTCAGGACATATGCCTGTGAAGGTAGGAATAACCAATGCATACTTACATTGGACCATGGATGCTTTAAGGATGTAGCAGGTGGCTTGTGCTCCATAGTTTCATACTGTAGAAAATGAAAAAATATAAGGCTTGGAAACAAATGAAGCACATTTAAGATCAAGAAAAACAAACGTTTGCAATGGATGACTTGAATACAGTAAATGGAACATAAAAAAACACAAGCATATTTATATGTACCTCTGCTGTTGATAAGTCTGCCTCAAAGTTTGATGGAGCTGAATATAAAGAAAATTTCTTGTGAAGATTCCATGTAGTTTGTGGCTGTCTCATTTTGCTATTCTAAACCATATCAAACAAATGCACAGCAAACATGTTGGGGCATGCTTCAGAAGTACAAACAAATAGAAAAGAAAGGCTGAACATTTATACTGGGCATTTTTGGGCAAACCAACAGGAAACATGTGCAGAACAAGCAGTGAGGGTTACCACCAAGGTATACAGCTAAAAAGGGGTATAAGCATGCATAAATGAGGCAGATAAAGCAGACAAAACATGTACCACAAGCCAAGGATGCACCAGAAATGAAGCAGATAAAACAGAAGAAACATTTGCCACAAGTCAAACAGGAAAGTGTGTGTGCTAAGATAAATGAGGGTGATGAAAAACTTGCCATGTACTCCACCAGATCAAGAATGTTTGGTTTCTCTCTCACTTCTGCCAAGACCCTGAGAAGTGTGGACCAGAAAAGAAGCGCCGAGGGGGCGTGGCTGGACGTGAGCGGAGCAGGACGTGTTTCCGAACAGCTCCTCAACCCTGCATGCTATCCAGAGGAATCCTTGCTTCTAAGGCATGGGTGAGCATCCACAACACACTGACCCACCTCCCCGTCCCTCAGGCTACACTCCACACTGTTTTTGGTGCGGATCGGAGACGGCTGTCCGCAACGCCCAAAATTTAGGCCGCGGCTTCTTGCGGCCTACGGATACGGACCCGAAGGACACCGAAGCGGAGCACCCGCTCCACATACAGCTATTCCCTACTACCCTACTGACTCCTGGAAGACCCCTTAACATTAAGGGCTCTCCTTTTGAACTGGTTCGGGGACATTTCAAACAGGGGCTCGGGTTGAGGCCTTCTGGAGCCTACAATGGCCGCCATTTTGCCTATACTGAACCCGCATCCATAGAGCTCCTAAGGCCCTAAATAACAGGAATACTCATTGTAGCTACACTCCAGTTACCCTTGGGGGGACTTTTCATATATTTAAGGAACCCAGTCACTCGGAACATCCCCCCCTAAAGGGTCTACACAGCCGGTCAGCCCTTCCCGGTCCTGGCTTCAGCTCCCTGGGGCCTGTAATAAGCTGCTCTGTTCTCTAGACCCAGCCTTAAACCCTAACTAGGGATACTACCACCTGTGAAGGGAGTCCCAAACAACTGAAGTCACTGGACTTCGCTGACATTTGCCTCAATAGAACCAAAAGAATTTCTATATGTCACTCTCATTCTTCCAATGGAAAATGAGACTTGGGTTGGGTTCCTGAATATGATGGACATGTGACTTTGCCACCCTTGTCCCTGCCGCCTCCTTAAGGCTCCCGCGTAGCAAGTTAGAGCTTCCCCAACCACGGGAGCCCCATTCTCCATTTACCAACACACCTGGACAGCCCATGGTGAAGATAGGGCCTAAGAAGGCAACCTGCTCATCAACCACGGTCCTCCCAAACCCTAGACAAGTTTCTACTCAGACCCGAATCCCCAGCTTTTACCATGCAAGACTGTCTATCAGATCCTCAAGTCCTGCTGGGGTCAGGCGGGGGGATCTCCCAACAATACCCTTCCATCTCCTGTCACTGTCGAAGTCTTGGACCTCAAGCTGCAGTCTCTCCTGCAGAACCTTACACGAAACATCACACAAGAAGTTGGAAAACTCGCCCAGGAATTGAGAGGTGAAATAACACACTTAGGGGAACGTACAGACACCCTTGAATCCAAGTTTGATGACCTTTTACAATACGTGCATGCACTGGAGAAAGATAATGCTTCTCTCAAACACTTGGTCTCCATGCTCCAGTCCCAGCAGGAAGACTTGGAGAATAGGGAACGACGCCAGAATTTGCGGGTTAGGGGGGTACCTGAAAACATTGGTGACCGAGAGATTAATCCTTATTTGTAAAGCCTCTTTAACACCCTCGCTCCTGACATTCCGGATATAGACTTGCGCCTAGACCAGGCCCATAGGTCTCTGGCCCCGAAACCTCCTGTGGGGGCCAGTCCCAGGGACATTATTGTGCGCTTCCATTACTACGACAGTAAAGAAGCCCTTGTTCTGGCTACCCGCAACAAGTCCAGGTTAGAATTCAAGGGGGCAAGAATTCAGATTTTCAGCGATCTATCATCAATTACCCTTGCTAAATGACGAAACTTTCGCCCAGTCACCATGCACCTCCAAAACCATTAAGTTCCCTACCGATGGGGCTTCCCTTTCCGACTCTCTGCATCCCGAGATGGCACTCAATTTTCAATGCAAGACCTACAGGAAAGTGAAACTTTCATAAAAAACCTGGGCCTTCCACCTGTCCCAGAGACTGACATGGCTCCCATCCCTACCACTCCAAGACCTCCTTCTACTCCCAGGAGGATCTGGACCCCAACACGCAAAAATCACAAAAAGCTTTCTACACACCACAATGAGCTTCTTCATCCAGATACCCGACCTGATGGCTGCCGGATCTCCATGTGGTTTGAATTCTCCTCTTTTATGCCTTCCACGCCTTTATTTTTTGAACCTTAACATCAGAGTTCTTTTTTCTATCTTTTTTAATGGGACATTACCCTTCACTTGTGTTTCTCTTGCCCCCATGGGCTGTCCAAAGAAGCTATTCATTTATTTGCCTAACCCTTAAAATAACTGACGTACATTTAACAATGCGTGGAGGCAGCAGGGCCTTTTTCTGCAGATTGTGGAGCCCACCATGCTCCCCCCATGGTTCCATGGCCATGGACTCCTGAGGGGTTTTACCCCCTCAGGCATTGATGTTTGCTTTTTCATGTTGATTTTTAGGTCCTTTTTTGACCTGCTGTTTTTTTTCTTTTACCTTTTATCTGAGTGTTGTACAGACCCTCAGGGTCCATTACCCTTTGGTTCTGTAAATCCCCCTACCTACCCCCCACCCTATGAGATACACCATGGATCCTTTTTTGCTAAATGTTTAGCTGGATTTTTTATTAGCTGTGCCATGTCCTTATCATGTCATTATGGCTTTACGGGTTCTTACATATAATGTAAAGGGACTGAATTCCATTTGGAAACACTGGCTAGCTTTGAAGGAATTTAGGTCCTCTGCGGCGGACATAGTCATGGTCCAGGAAACTCATTTCAGGTCAGGAGGATCCTTTAAATTTGCTGCTAAACATTTCCCGACCTCTTTTATAGCATCTGACCATACTGGGAAAGCTGACGTTGCAATATTGATCAAACGCTCTTGCCCTTTACGTATCAAATCATCCCATACAGATCCTCTTGGTAGGTTTATTTTTCTGGACTGTGACTATCTCTCACGCTCATTTACACTAATTAATGTCTACGCCCCTAATTCGGGCCAGATCCAATTTTTAGATGATATGTTTGGTAAACTTGGGAAATATGCTCAACCCTTTATGATTGTTGATGGAGATTTTAATATGACTATGTCCCCCAGAAGAGACAGACGCACCTTATTCCCGTCCACCCCCTCTTCCAAGGTGCAGAGACAGTCTAAAGCGTTTCGGAAAATGATGCGCTCCCACAACCTACTGGATATTTGGAGAATAAAACATCACACACATAAACAATACACTTTCTACTCTCCCCCACACAAGATGTATTCTAGACTAGACCACATCTTTTTTAACGACCCCTCTATTAACGTCCACAGTCTCAGTGGAAATAAACCCTATCACCTGGTCAGATCACTCTTCCATCCAACTGGATTTCCCTCTACTTTCCTCTTCCACTAAGACATGTCACTGGCGCCTAAATGACACCCTGCTCCACAACACTGTTATTAAAGAACAACTGACCCGAGACTTAGCAGAGTTTTTCTAGTTAAATGAACACTCCGTGTCGGAGGCCTCCACGCTTTGGGAAACAAATAAGGCCTACTTCAGAGGCCTGTGTATCTCAGCGGGTTCCCGTCTAAAAAAGGAAGCAAATTTACAAAGATCCTCTCTCATCTCTCAATTCCGCACAGCCGAAAGGCAGCTACCTGACTCTCCCACAGTGTTGAGGCTTCGCACGGTCACGTCCTTACGAAACCGCTTAAAATCCCTTGACATGAATAGGTGCTCCAAAGCTCTATTATGGAATAAACAGAAATTTTATGAATCATCAAATAAACCCCATAGAATGCTAGTTAATAAACTTAGGCCTCGCCCATTTAACTCCTTTCCTGATCTTCTTCTGCAGTCCAATGGCACCCCCACGTATTGCCCACAAACAATGTCCAGGGTCTTTGGAGAATTTTATCAGAAGCTTTATAACTGTCTAAAAAGGGATCCCAAGTATTTCTTCTCCCAAGACAAATTTGATGCTTTCTTCTAATCCTTAAACCTACCTAAATTGTCCCCAACCCAGGTTTCTCAGGTCAATGCCCATATTTCCCTTGAAGAGATAGCTGAAGTAGTGAAGGCCCTTCCCTCTCAGAAATCTCCTGGACCAGATGGTTTAACATATACTTACTACAAAACCTTTCAACCCGTCTTAAGCCCCCATTTATTAAACCTGTATGAATCTTTATTGAAAGGCACAGTTCCTCACCCCCAGTTCCTTCACGCTCACATCACTGTTCTCCCAACCAGGTAAAACCCCGTCCATCCCTGACAAATACAGGCCCATTGCCTTACTCAATGCAGATTACAAAATATTTACCAAAATCCTAGCGAACAGACTCACGCAGATCCTCCCCACGCTCATACACAAAGACCAGGTAGGGTTCGTACCCTTTAGACACGCAGGGGACAATACCAGGCGCACCATTGATCTCATTGATTTATTAGATAAAACATCTCGCCCTTCTCTTATCCTTAGTTTAGACGCTCAAAAAGCCTTTGATAGGCTTAGCTGGCCCTATATGTTTGCTACCCTCACCCGATATGGATTCAAAGGCCCATTTCTTGCAGCTCTTAGAGCATTATACTCCTGCCCCACCTCTCAAGTGCAATTGTCCTCATTCTTATCCCCTTCTTTCCCACTCAGTAATGGCACCAGACAGGGGTGCCCTCTGTCTCCAATACTTTTTATCCTCTGCCTGGAGCCCTTAGCCGAGACTATAAGGACACACCTTGACATCTGTGGAGTCACTCTTAGACAAAGGGAGTACAAGTTGTCGCTATACGCAGACGACATACTTCTAACCCTGACAAAACCGCATACATCCCTCCCAAATCTTCACTCTGTACTAGATGATTTTGGATTTCTTTCTGGCTATAAGGTTAACACAGATAAAACCGAGGCTCTTTCTATTCACATCCCTCCCCCCCTTTTAACCACACTACAATCTAACTTCCTATACAATTGGAGCTCCTCATCTCTTAAGTACTTAGGTATTCATTTAACTACTACTTATCACACCCTTTATCAAGCAAATTTCCCCCCACCCATTTCCGAAATTACCCGACTTTTACGTCAATGGGAGGATTACTCTCTGTCTCTTCTGGGGAGGATAAATGTTCTCAAGATGTCAATACTGCCAAAGCTGCTATACTTATTTGAAACCCTGCCTATAAATGTTTCAATGACTCAGCTTAAACATATCCAACGAGCTTTCCTACGGTTCCTGTGGCGGGGTAGAGCTCACAGGATAGCGAGCTCAGTGGTTTTTGCTCCCCGCTCCCGTGGTGGATTAGGGGCCCCAGATATTTTCAAATATTTTCTAGCTACTCATTTGAAAGCGACCATCTCCTGGGCAGCAAGATTTGCGTCCAGCAGATGGTCGGAAATTGAACTCAGTGTCACTCAACCTGTACACTTATGTTCTCTATTATGGTCAGCCCTTCACTCATCTATTTCTGAATTGAAGAATCTATGTCTAGGTCCTATGCTATTTACTCTAACTATATGGAGGAAATGCTTGAGACAGTTTCCCCTCTCTTCCGCCTGCCCCCCTCTTCTCAACGTATTGTTTAACCCAGATATACCTGATAGTTTATCTTATGAGCGGGTGCACCTGTGGTCGCGGGCTGGTATTTTTCAGCTTCGCAACCTGGTGCACCCGGTAATGAGAAAACTTATCCCCTTTGGGGAACTACATGACAAGCATGAACTTCCGCATAATCTCTTCTACTTTTATCTACAAATTAAACATTTCTTTGGTTCTAAATCCCCAACTCTATCTTTAGAGATACCCACGGCGTTTGAGTTGTTGAGTGCCCAAGGCCCTCACCAATCAAAGCTTATCTCATCGATATACAAAATCTTACATGATACCCCTCCACTGACAGAAACCTCCCACGGTTACATGCAAAAATGGACCTCTATCACTCAGACACCTATATCTCTCCCACAGTGGAGAATTATATGGGATTCAATCTCTAAGTCATCCAGATGTGTAGAACAGAAGGAGACAGCCTATAAAATCCTCCTATTCTGGTATAGGACTCCGGAAATCCTCCACAAATTTGACACTTCTACTCCCCGAATATGCTGGAGATGTTGCAAATCTATAGGTACTCACTACCATATTTTTTGGGACTGCCCAAAGATACGTTCTTTCTGGACACTAGTTCAGTCCCTCCTACAGGATATACTTAATGTAGAAATCCCCCTAGAACCGGTGAACTATTTATTAGGACTCCCGATACAAGGGATTCCTAAACACTCTAAAAAGCTGATGACCCATATTTTTTTAGCTGCCAAAAGAACGATCCCTAAATGTTGGCTGGCTTCTACCCCCCCTTCACAATTTCAACTTAGACAAAATATTGCCCACATCCGCAGAATGGAATATTTGACAGCTATGATACACGATACCTTGCCAAACTTTACGAAGACCTGGGAGTTATGGGATAACTCCAGCTATAACCCCGAAACCATACCATGCACTTCAGATTATCCTTCCCCACAAAAGTGTTTAAATCTAATGATTATGGCTTCTCTTCTACCATTTTCTATAGGAAAATACATAGGCTATCATCCATGGTGTATCCCCCCCCCACTTTTCCTTACTCTGTTGATGTTATACTTCCCTACATGTTATACCAGATCTATTGAGCCCGTCACAGATCACATAGTTCTTTCACTCAGACCAATGGGTTGAGTTACATTTCCTTCCATTATGAGAGAAGCTCCCCGGTTTGAAAGACTTGAACATTTACTGTTGTCTTACCTTCTTATGCCTACTCGTGACTGTCTCAGATATATATTCACATGTCTATGCGTGCTCTATAAAATTTACTGTTTACATTTTCAAATATGTACTATCATTTTATGTTTGTACACTCTTGTTTAACCTTGAAAATTTAATAAAAATACAATTATAAAAAAAAAAAAAGAAAAGAAACGCCACCCGCTGGATATTATGACACCTGCGGTAAATTACTGCATAGTTTAATGTGGAAAATACCCCAAAACACACCCAAATAACTCATGTGGTATTTTAGGAGCGTTTTTTGGTGAATGCCAAAAAACTTTTTGAAAAACGCTATTTAACCACATTTTTTAAGGGGAGACATACCGCTTTGTGAATGGAGCACATAGTCTCTTTAAATGAGGTTATTTACACAGCACAGGTAATATTTTCGGAAAAAAATCATTGATTAATTAAAATATGGACTATTTTCAATGTGCAAACAGATATTTTCTGCATATCACTGACAGAATGGCGGGATGAACTGGTAGTTGAGTGATTTGGAAATCAGGGTTATTACAAACATTTTGGTTCCCCAAGTAAGAATCTTTCCTTTCAAAGACATTGGCACTGCCACCTTCTTCATCTTATGGATGCTGATGTTTGGAAATTCTTCTTCCCACAAACACCAACACCAGGACATACTTCCTCCCACAGACACTGATGCCAAAGCATTCTTCCTCCCCTGACATCCACACTGGGCCTAACTCCTTTCATTGGATGCTGGTGTCAGCACATTCTTCTTTCTTTCTACAGACACCAATGTTCCAACTGACAAGCAACATTGGAACATTCCACCTCCCACTGACCAAAGATTCTGGGCCATTTTCCCTTTATTGGGGTATTCTTCCTCCCAGTTATCTCTGACACTGGGACATTATTTACCCTGATGACCACCCACCAGTGTTACATTCTTTGCAGAGATCATTAAGTTTAGAAGATGCTACTATTTAACTAGATTTAACTAGATAGACACCAACAAGTCTGAAGTAGCAAATCACTTAAACTTTTCTCATTTAAGAAAAGTATTAAAAAAACAAGAGTTAGGAGGAGCTGCTGGTTTGTTACAAAAATAATTTAACAAATAAAAAAAAGCTCATGGCATTTGGTATAATAGAAAAAAAAAAAAAAACATTTTGAAAAAAGGTATGCATAATGAGTATGTGCTTAGGCATTTTAACATGTCTGTGAAATTGTCTGCATAACAATGCATTCAAGCTCTGTCTTTAGTGCCCAGACTTTACATGTTGAAACGTCATTGTTCTTCTTGAAGGGTACAGCTCACAAGAGTCAAATGAGAAAGTAATAGGCTGAGTGTGGCCTCATTAGAGACATTAATTTACAATTCATGATTGTCACATAAAACATGCAAATTCACTATAGATCTGCAGGAAGCAAAATCAATGAGAAAATGTAGAGCTACAAGCCAAAAGAGTATTGCAAACAAACACTGCATCTAAATATTTTCTGGTAAAGAAAATTACCTCCAGTAATTTAACCCAGTAGGACCCAAACAAATAACAAGCACTGTGTGTATATGGATGCTTGCATACATAAATGTGTTTTGGATTTTATTATCTCTTATACTGTATCTCACAAATGTGAGTACACCTCTCACATTTTTGTAAATATTTTATTCTATCTTTTCATGTGACAACACTGAAGAAATTACATTTTGCTACGATGTAAAGTAGTGAGTGTACAGCTTGTATAACAGTGTAAATTTGCTGTCCCCTCAAAATAACTCAACACACAGCCATTAATGTCTAAACATCTGGCAACAAAAGTGAATACACCCCTAAGTAAAAATGTCCAAATTAGGCCTAATTAGCCATTTTCCCTCCCCGATTTCATGTGACTCATTAGTGTTACAAGGTCTCAGGTGTGAATGGGGAGCAGGTGTGTTAAATTTGGTGTTATCGTTCTCACTCTCTCATACTGGTCACTGGAAGTTCAACATGGCACCTCATGGCAAAGAACTGTCAGGATCTGAAAAAAAGAATTGTTGCTCTACATAAAGATGGCCTAGGCTATAAGAAGATTTCCAAGACCCTGAAACTGAGCTCCAGCACCGTGGACAAGACCATATGGCTGTTTAACAGGACAAGTTCCACTCAGAACAGGCCTCGCCTTGGTCGACCAATGAAGTTGAGTGCACGTGCTCAGTGTCATATTCAGAGGTTGTCTTTGGGAAATAGACATATGAGTGCTGCCAGCATTGCTGCAGAGGTTGAAGGGGTGGGGTGTCAGCCTGTCAGTGCTCAAACCATACACCACACACTGCATCAAATTGGTCTGCATGGCTGTCATCCCAGAAGGAAGCCTCTTCTAAAGATGATGCACTGCAAGAAAGCCTGCAAACAATTTGCTGAAGACAGGCAGACTAAGGACATGGATTATTGTCACCATGTGCTGTGGTCTGATGAGACCAAGATAAACTTATTTGGTGTCAGATCATGTCAAGTGTGTGTGGAGGCAACCAGGTGAGGAGTACAAAGACAAGTGTGTCTTGCCTACAGCCAAGCATGGTTGTGGGAGTGTCATGGTCTGGGGCTGCATAAGTGCTGCCAGCACTAGGGAGCTACAGTTCATTGAGGGAACCATGCATGCCAACATGTACTGTGACATACTGAAGCAGAGCATGATACTCTTCCTTTGGAGACTGGGCCTAAGGGCAGTATTCCAACATGATAATGACCCCAAACACACCTCCAAGATGACCACTGCCTTGCTGAGGGTAAAGGTGATGGACTGGCCAAGAATGTCTCCAGACCTAAACCCTAATGAGCATCTGTGGGGCTTCCTCAAATGGAAGGTGGAGGAGGGCAAGGTCTCTAACATCCACCAGCTCCGTGATGTCATCATGGAGGAGTGGAAGAGGACTCCAGTGGCAACCCGTGAAGCTCTGGTGAACTCCATACCCAAGAGGGTTAAGACAGTGCTGGAAAATAATGGTGGCCACACAAAATAATGACACTTTGGGCCCAATTTGGACATTTTCACTTAGGGGTGTACTCACTTTTGTTGCCAGTGGTTTAGACATTAATGGCTGTGTGTTGAGTTATTTTGAGGGGATAGCAAATTTACACTCTTATACAAGCTGTGCACTCACTACTTTACATTGTAGCAAAGTGTAATTTCTTCAATGTTGTCACATGAAAAGTTAGAATAAAATATTTACAAAAATGTCAGGGGTGTACTCACTTTTGTGAGATAGTGTAAGAAGTCAATGCTGTTACTCACAGTGTTTTAGAGGTGGGATATTCAGTTACTTTTGAAAGCAAGCACCTCACTGAGGCCTTAATGGTTGTATTGTTCCCTTGAACTTACAAGCCTTATACCAGGATTAGGCAACCTCAGCAATCCAGCTACAAATCCCTTCCTCCCTCTGCCTCTGGGAGTCATTCCTCTTTCTTGCAGTGCATCATGTGATTCATATTTCTATCTCAGAGTGCTGTGGTTGCCTACCCCTGCCTTTCACAATAGATCTAATTGTGCTATATCTGTGATGAGGGATAAAAATCCTGAAACAGCTGTATGAAAGCTGGTAATGCTGACTCTATAAAATCATAGTTATATCTGTACTACACACTCACAGTTCTTGAAAGCTAAAATGTGCAAAAGGAATGATTTGCAAGATCAAGTTTATTTACCCATAAGAATGAACTCCTTGTTTTTGAGTTTGGTATTGGAAGTGAGGACATATATTCTGTTATAAGAAGGAGAAGCTGTATCTCACAATTTTTTATTATTGTAAAACTGTATTTTAAATAGCATAGAAATACTGAGGCCTTCAAATCATATGTATATGTATAAACAGAAACAAAAGCATATGACTTACGTCTCCTGTAAATGTTAGATGATATACCACTAGGTTGGCATATTAGGATTTCATTATTGTTTAATATTCCAAAGTCAACTGCAGTTAAGAACTTAAAGTGGTTGTAAAGGCAGAAGGTTTTTTATCTTAATGCATTCTATGCATTAGGATAAAAAAACCTTCGGTATGCAGCACCCCCCTCAGCCCCCCTAATACTTACCTGAGCCCCATCTCTATCCAGCGATGTGCACGAGTGCCTCGACTATTTAGCACTCCCCTCCTGATTGGCTGAGACACAGGAGTGGCACCATTAGCTCCAAACAAAGTCAGTTAGCCAAACAGGAGAGGGGGCGGGCCCGAATCACAGCCCTGTGTCTGCTTGCTGTGGGGTCATTTGACAGGAGGGAGGGGCCAGGAGAACCAAAGATAGACCAGGGAAGAAGAGGACTTGGGCTGCTCTGTGCAAAACCACTGCACATAGCAGGTAAGTATAACATGTTAGTTATTTTTAAAGAAAAAAAAAACAAGACTTTAGTATCACTATAGAGCAGAACTGAAGACATTTTATTATAGACTGCGAGCTGGCAGAAGAAACATGCCGTGACACTTCACCTACCTGCCTGCTCATAGTCTTTTGCAGCACGTAAACTGCTTGTATTACTAGTGCAGTCCCTGTGTGCCAGGATGACTGACTCCTGTGCATGAACAGGAGTTACATCATCCCCCATTAGCCATAAAAATGCTTGCAGACTTGTTCCCAGAGAGAAGATGCTGGGTTCAGTGAGGAACCTGAATAGTTAGAGAGGAGGTAAGTAAAGTGCCTTTAGCTCAGTTTTAAGTCAATTTAATATGTATTGTTGAAA
Source organism: Glandirana rugosa (assembly GCA_018402905.1). Classification (NCBI taxonomy): domain Eukaryota; kingdom Metazoa; phylum Chordata; class Amphibia; order Anura; family Ranidae; genus Glandirana; species Glandirana rugosa. The sequence goes on from BLSH010255480.1 coordinate 152,451, forward strand.
ATCCTGTGCCAATATTATAACCCATAACAAACATGTTGAACCAAATCCAGTAGGCTGAAATCTATTTGGTTGCTATGAGTAACATTTACACCCTATTATTGCTCTTTTTGGTATGTGTTATGTGGAGTACACACTATAAGGTTTTTTTCATTCACCCCAGCAGGCTGAATGAAAAAGAACTAATGGTGTTAGTGCAGCAATCTCCTCTGCTGAGCTATTGTACTCTGACAGGGGGACAACCCCCCCACCAGAACACACTGATCAACGCTCACGCTGACCAGATGTTGTTTTTCCAGCATGCTCATTCGGCAGGGCGTTTGCTAATGAGGTCAGCTGGTAAATTACTTCCTGTGTCTTTTCATGTCCTAAATCTATAAAACAGGAAGTAATGAACTTTTCTATGGAGAAAGTTTGAGGTTGAGGTAAGGCTGTCCTAAAATATAAAGAAAGCTATATCTTTTCTGAAACAGACATACATTAAGGGTATATTGATACATGAGGAGCTGGAATTTAGGAAAAAATGTGAACATAACCCTAATTATTAATTAGAAATTTGTTGGGCATATGAAAAGTGTATTTAAAGGTAAAACTTCTTTTTATTTTGTTTAGTTTTCAATAGAATAGGAAAGGGTTAGACCTTTTGTGAACCTGAGTTCTGACAAAACTGAGTAGAATTGAGATTTGTATTGAGTGTCACCCTCATTTTTCTGCAACAAAACATTTAGACTTTAACTGCTTCCGGACCACCCACCACATATATACTGCGGCAGGGCAGCCTGGCTGTGCGAAATCAAGTACCTGTACATGATTTTGTGCACGCAGTCTAGGGGACAGGCGAGTGCCGCTCCTGCTGTGATGGCCTTTATGACCTGCCGATCGTTCTGTGGAGAGACGGAGCAGTAGTGTGCCTATGTAATCAAGGGAAACCACTGATCTGTCAGGGATCAAAGGAGAGATCTTGTGTTTCAGCTAAACTGAAACACAAGCTCTCTTTTCCTCCAGTGTATCAGTCCCCCACACAGTTAGAAAGCACCTCCCAGGCACACACTTAACCCCTTGATTGTCCTTGGTGTTAAACCCTTCCCTGCCAGTGTCATTTATACAGTGATCAGTGCATTTTTTAGCACTGATTACAGTATTGGTGTCACTGGTCCCCAAAAAGTGTCACTTAGGGGGTCATTTACTATATCGCGATTCTGCCTTTGCGCAAATTTTAAGGTGCAGAATCACAAATTCGTGCTAATTAGTGCGAAAATGGAATTCACTAAAGCCCCAAGGGAGAAAATAGTCCCAGAATCAAATTCACTATAGCACCCAAACAACAGTGACTGACTAAAAAACTAGTTGTGGTAGAATCAAGGGAATTGCACATGGAAATAATGTTTAGAGCGTGATATGATCACCTAAATTGTTTTTAAAAATGTAGTATCTTGTTTAACCGCTTAACAACCGCTCTATAGACAAATGACGTCTACAGAGCGGTTGCTTAATTCTGGGAGGACGTCTATTGACGTCCTCCCAGAATCGCGGTTCCCGCGCGCCCCCTGGGGCGCGCACATGGGAACATCCGTGACCGTCGGGTCCGGGGGACCCGACTGATCACGGATCGTGATGAATGGCCGCTGTGCGCGGCCTTTCATCACGTGATCGCGCCGTCAAATGACGGCGCGATCACATGTAAACAAGCCGGCGCTTCCGCCGGCTTCTCTCTCCTCTCCGCACCGATCGGTGCAGTGTGAGAGGAGAGAGGGGGGAGAGAGGACACGCTGCAGCGCTGTGGGCGATGTG
>BLSH010255480.1:155639-166330 GCA_018402905.1 Glandirana rugosa
TAATCGGTTACACTTAAACGGAAGAGTTTTTCTGTAATATCCGTTTACGCTTAAACGTTTAAATGATATGGCGGGAGATTTTTTCCGTACCTTCAATTTTACTCCCTTAAAAGAACAGACTCGTACGAGTGAACACGACTACTTATCAGTCCTTTTTTCCCCCTTAAACCGAGAAAAGCCTGAAAGTTACTATAAAGTCCAATATGTAGTGAAAAAATTTGTTAAATTTTCGTCTAGTAGTAATTGGTGAACTGTTGACCCGTGAATTTGGGGGAATTGTTGGTCTGGTTAAAAGTCGAAAGTCACGAGAGTGTGAAACATTGTCATTCAAAGTGTGAGAGCACTGAAAGCTGAAAATTGGTCTGGTTGTTAAGGGGGTTTAAGTGCCCAGTTGTCAAGTGGTTAATGATGATCTGCTTTTAAATTGTTTAAAAAAGTGATGTATAACCTGAAATATCATTGAAAGTCCGAAAAGAGCCAAATTCCCCCTTTTTTCCTGACTATTCATCAGCACAAGTGAGCATGCTCAGACAAGAAAATTCCCTCATTTTAACTTCCATGCCTTTTTTAGAGGGCGGTATAGTAAATTTGCAAATTCGCATTTGCCTATAATGTCTTTTTGAGAAGGCAAATTCACATTGGCTAATATGCCTTCTTGAGAAGCCCAATGCAAGTTTCAGCCATTGATTCTAATGGTACAATTGTAACTTCCCTAAAGAAATCCTTTTCATGTTGAGATGAAAAGTATCTTTCTCTCAAACAAATTGTCCCTGCAACAATGTTGCTATTTCATCATCTAATTTGTTTTTAAAAATGTTACAATGTTCAATCTTCTCATGTTTTTCCCTGTCTTTTGCTTGTTGCTGTCCATCTCGTAAAAATCTTTTCCTAAACTCACACAGGTATCTTCACAAAGTACAAACAATAAATAATAAATAATAATAATAAATAATAATAAATAATAATACTACATATAATAAATAATAATAATAATAATAATAATAATAATAATAAAAAAGAAATAATAATAAAAAAAAGCTGTTGCAATAATATCACTGTTCTACACACCAAGCACCACCAAATAGCACAGAATAAACTCCAGACTAATGTAATTCCACCACCTATATGTGCAAAGAAATGCAGTCTATGCGTATTTATGTGTAGGAGGGTTGCACACTCAGCAGACTGGTGGCTAACAGCTTAACGCTTCTACCTAGGACCATAGAGGTTCTGGGTTTGCATTCTGAGAATATCACTTCATGCAGAGAGGTTTTCTGTTCTCATAATGCATGCCCTTACCAAAATTATGTCTAAATGTAGTATTTATGAGTAGGAGGGTTCCACCACTATTGAAAATTGTGTCACATGTTTTCTATGGGCAAGGACTATAATCAGCCTAAACATTTTCCATCCAGCAATAATTGCAGCTTCTTACCAAAGCAAATGCCCCAAAATGAGAGATATTCTATAGCAGAATACTCACAGTACTGAGCCATAACAAACCTTCTAAACAGATGGCATATGCCAGAAACAAGTTGTTCAATGGTTATCCAGCCTTCCACAGTACATCTGCATTGGTTCATTTATTGCAACCCTGAGACTTAGGACTGTTTGACATCACAGCAATGGATGCTCCATGAACGTGGCTAAGGGCTTAGCACTTCTGCTGAGCTAAAGCTGTGGTTCATAGGTTCAAATCCCAAAGATGCTATGTCCTGTAGAAAGGCTGCCAGCTCTTCCTGTGTTGTTAATCATAACTCATGTCCTTCCCCAAGTTTTATATAAATGTAGCATTTATGTTGACGAGGGTTCCACCACCATTGCAAATCTTGCACAATCTGTGATCTTGCCAAAAGTATTGGGATGCCTGCCTTTATACACACATGAACTTTAATAGCATCCCAGTCTTAGTCTGTAGGGTTCAAATTTGATTTAGCCAAGCCTTTGCAGCTATAGCAGTGCAGGGACCATTTTTCCCGCACCAGAATCAGGTCGCATGGGTGTTCTCACTCCTGCGATCCAATTCCTATCGGAATCCACAGTTAGCACTGTGATCTATGAACCAATCTGAGGGTGTCATTAATATTGTACTGACACCCACAGCGGTTCACAGAAGGCAGTGTGAACTGCCTGTGGGAGAGGTGCGATGCAGGAACCGGTGCTGAAATCATGCTGGATCCTGCATCGCGCCAATGTGAACCTGGGCTAAGGCCCCTTTCCCACTTGTGCAACCTGAAAGTCGCATGACTTTACCACGATTTGTTGCAATTTTTTGACGTGATTTTGATGTGACTTGAAGCAATAGCTGTGTAATTCTGAGGTCTATCGACCTCGAGTTGCTTCAAAGTTGGACTACTTTGAAGTCGCACGGATATGAATGGTGCTCATTGGAAATTATCTTCAGGCCCCTTTCACACTTGTGTGAGTTTTCCTGCGACTTGGGACTGCAAAGTCATATGACAAGCCGTTCCCCATGATTTTCAATGAGTACCATTCATATCTGTGCGACTTCAAGTTGCAGTAACTTCAAAGTAGTCCCTGTACTACTTTGGTCCGACTTTGATGCGACTTGAGGTCCATAGACCTCAGGATTACACAGATATTGCTTCAAGTCACATCAAAATCACTGCAAAACATTGCAGAAAAATATTGCGACAAATCGCTGTAAAAACGCACAAATTTCAAGTCGCACAAGTGTGAAAGAACAACCCCTGTAAAACAACCCCACACCATAATCCCCCTCCTGATTTGGACCAGTGCACAAAGCAAGGTCCATAAAGACATGGATGAGTGAGTTTGCGGTGGAGGAACTTGACTGGCCTGTACAGAGTCCTGACCTCAACCCGATAGAACACCTTTGGGATGAATTAGAGCGGAGACTGTGAGCCAGGCCTTCTCATCCAACATCAGTGCCTGACCTCACAGAAGTGCTTTGGGAAGAATGGTCAAACATTCCCATAGACACACTCCTAAACCTTGTGGACATCCTTCCCAGTTGAAGCTGTTATTGCTGCAAAGGGCGGGCCAACTCAATATTGAACCCTACAGACTAGGACTGGGATGCCATTAAAGTTCATGTGCGTGTAAAGGCAGGCGTTTTGACAATATCGTGTGGGCTAACACATTTGCAAATTGTAAGTGTTCTTGTTTATCAGGTGCAATCACTTTGAGTTAGGCAGACATGAAGAGACAGATTGAATGACACTGGTGGGCGTGTACTTCCATTGGGCGTGTCGGTGTGCAATACAACCTATGTTATATAATTGCCTGCATTAGAGGAGCTTGGTTTGCCCTGCGAAGAGGCTGTGTTATTTGCTGTGGTTTTTGGGGGAGTAGGGCTGATATTGTGCATAATGGCAAATGCCCCACTTTGGCTGTTAGTTGAAATTCTTGGGCATTTTGTCCATGAAAAGTGTAGCTTTGCTGTCAGTGTTGTGTATTGTTGCTGTCTGACCATGCATTCATGGTTTGGGAGCATCTGCTGACCTTCTACTATTTGATCTCATTGCTTAATCATGTACACAGAAATGCATCTTCCAGCAGAACCGTCACCAATGTATGTGTGTGGAATGTGGGGCGGTGGGTGGTCATGTTTTGGAATATGCGTCTTTTTAATATTTTGTATTTTTTTTTTTTTTTAACAATGACTGACTTTTTTTGTAATTTGGTATAATCTTGCAGCTAAACATTTGTTGGTGGTTGGTGTCTGTTGAGAGTAGTTGTACTATGAAATGTGTAGCCTGCTAAACACTGTGAAATTAAAGCGATGTCCACTATAAGGCTTGGAAACATTTTAGATTGTAAGCTCCTATGAGCAGGGCCATTAGATCCCAATTGCTAAATATTTGTCTAAATGTAAAACCTAATATAGTAATGCCACTAAATGAATATACTTAATTGTGTTGCTGTGTAAATAAATGTAAATTCTGGAGCTATTTTTTATTTTTTTTTTTAATTTGTTTTGGGGGGGGGGGGGCTGGGTTTGGGGAAGTGAACCATCTTGCTATGAGAAAGTGTAATCATGGATTAAAAAAAAACCTAACCTCTTCAGCACACCTGCAAGTAAATGATAAAGGATGTTGAAGTGGAGTCTTTTCTTTTAACAGGTCTGGAGAATTGCAGGTAAGTGTCGGTTCACACTGCACTGTGCAAGATTGCGTCTGATTCACACTGCAGTACAAGTCACATGCGCTGTCCATGCGATTTCAGCCATACAGATAGGATGGCTGAATTTGCATTGCATTCAGACCGAACTCGCACAGGACCTATTTTTTTTTTTTTCTTCTTTTGGTCCACACCAGAATTGGATTGCATGGGTGTTCACGCCCATGCGATCAGATTAATGTCTGAACTGTTAGTTTGCACTGTGATATGGGGGTGTCATTAACCATGTATTGATGCTCCCACCAGGTCACACATGGCAGTGTGAAATGTGATGCAGGAGCCTGCAGTGGATTTGCAGGGTTCCCGCATTGCACAAGTGTGAACCCGCACTCCTAATGAATTTAGCTGGTGGATAGGCAGTGTTGTATGTCTCAAACTGAGCCTTTGTCATTCAGCTGCCTATTGCTAAAAAAAAAAAAGTGATTGCGATGCAAGTGTGGCTTTGGCCTCTGACCCAGGAATGTCATTGTGTTCACCCGGCAGTGCCTTTGCTGGTCAGGATCTCTATATAGGTGGATATAGCAATGTTCCATTTCAGCAAAGAGGTGCTAATCATTTGGATACGTGCAGGAAATAAACTTGTGCTTACACCATGTGGGGGAGGATGCGGTAGGTATATTTGGTCGGGATGGGGTTAATTTATTTGTTCATGTGGGATCATCAAACATTCTCTTCCTACCAGGGCAGCCATCAGAAATGTTGGGGCTTCTTAAACTGCTTTAGACCTGCCCCCTTCTTCTGACCACCAACATTCCCCAGGGCCTTCCCACTGGGCCATTCCACCACATCCAGGGGTGTACGCATATTGCAGCCCCAGTAGGAATTATACACCCTGTCACACTTACCGGGTGTAGCCTGCTAAGCATGACTCATTCAAGTGAAGTGTGCAATGCATGCTAGTGTGGGATCCATGAGGTTAAAAAAAAAAAAAAAAACAGTGCACAGGCAGCGCAGCCTCACCCGATGCTTGCAATAAGACCTCAAGCTGAACCATAGGTGCTGGAGGTCCCAAACGTGGACTAGTTGTGGTCCAGGGGGCCCTCTCCATGTGACCCAAGTTTAGTATTTTTATTGCCTATGGTTCAGGAGAACGGTGTCCTCAAACTGGGTGTCCCCCTCCCATAGACTCCAATGTTAGACTGCTAAACACTTTGTTGTAAGGGCCCTTGAGACACTGGGGTCCCTTACAATAGTATTGCCTGAACCCCCCTGATGCTGGCCCTGCTTAATGCGCATGTGCACACATCACTTCCTGGTTACAGGCACATTACACTTGCTGCATGTATTCTGCTGATATAAATCAGTAAGGAGTGTGTGTATATGTATATATATATATATATATATATATATATATATATATATATATATATATGAAAGGGTTACTTCTATACATTCCTTTTACACTTGCAATACCAGAAGAGGAAAAGAAACTGTAAACGGAACCTCACTGCCGTAATTAACTTGTTTATTAATAAATTATCAATTTAGAATTGTGACAACCAGTAAAGCAATTGGATTAAAATATGACAATGTTGTCAAGGCTGTTAGGGTGGTCACCAACCACCACACGTCATACATCACCATACATACAGTATATTAGTCCTGAAATGGGCCCCTCCTGTGATGCAGATCGCATAGCCAAAAATGTGAGATGGCAAATTGGGGCCAACCAGGACCTGTGGGTAAAATTCCAGTGTATAAACCAAAGTGCCAATGTGCAGATGAAGATCAAAGGTGCTGATGAGTGTCTTAATGAATCCTCATGGGAGCAGGAGTGTACCTCCCTGTTTCAAGCATGACAGTCCATCACTCAAATACAAATGGCTAGGCGAACATACCACTGGCTAGGACACCCTGTGTATCTAGGATCAACTATGCTAAAAAAGCAATAGTCTGCTCACCAATCCGTATGGCAATCATGGATGTTATGGGGTGATGTCTCTCAGAAAAGCCAGTGGTGTTGCACCTCAACGTCCGGGAATGAGTCCTCCGGACGGAGTGCCATTAAGCCAGTGGTTCTCAACTCCGGTCCTCAGGACCCACCAACAGGCCAGATTTTAAGTATTACCTTGGGGAGATGCAGACTAGAATACTGCAATCACTGAGCAGCAAATGATATCACCTGTGATGCATTTCAGTTATCCTGCAAACCTGGCCTGTTAATGGGTCCCGTGGACAGGAGTTGAGAACCACTGCATTAAGCCGACCTTGGCTCCGTGCGGTCGTTCGTCCCTGCTGAGCCGTCCTTGGCTCCGTGCGATCGTTCGTCCGCGTCCGCGCGGTCGTTCATGCACCAAGATTCAAACTCTGCACATGTCACTGGGTGAAGCGTGGAGTGGTCAGCGTCACCTGACACCCGGGAGTGACGTCGTGCTGACACGTTTCGTTCAGCCTATCCTGAACTTCCTCAAAGCTAAGCATGACTCATTCAAGTGAAGTGTGCAATGCATGCTAGTGTGGGATCCATGGGGTTAAAAAAAAAAACAGTGCACAGGTAGTGCAGCCTCACCCGATGCTTGCAATAAGACCTCAAGCCGAACCATAGGTGCTGGAGGTCCCAAACGTGGACCAATTGTGGTCCAGGGAGCCCTCTCCATGTGACCCAAGTTTAGTATTTTTATTGCCTATGGTTCAGGAGAACGGTGTCCCCAAACTGGGTGTCCCCCTCCCATAGACTCCAATGTTAGACTGCTAAACACTTTGTTGTAAGGGGCCTTGAGACAATGGGGTCCCTTACAATAGTATTGCCTGAACTCCCCTGATGCTGGCCCTGCTTAATGCGCATGTGCACACATCACTTCCTGGTTACAGGCACATTACACTTCCTGCATGTATTCTGCTGATGTAAATCAGTAAGGAGTGTGTGTGTATATATATATATATATATATATATATATATATATGAGAGAGCTGCTTTTAAATATATATATATCTGAGAGGGTTACTTCTATACACTCCTTTTACACTTGGCCGACTTTTCCTGAAACTCTTCATATCTGTGCTACTTCAAGTGGCACCAACTTAAAAGTAGTCCCTGTACTACTTTGATGTGACTTGAGGTTCCTAGCTCTCAATATTACTCAGGCATTCCCTGAAGTTGGGACAATGTTGTGGGCAAACTGCATTACTTTCAGGATAACACCTTTTGACTTAGGCCCCATTCACACTTGTGTGACTTGAAAGTCATGCAACTTTGATGTGACTTGAAGCAATGCCTGTGTAATCTTGAGGTCTAGGGACCACAAGTCATATCAAACTCGGACCAAAGCAGTTCAGGGACTAGCTTGAAGTTGATACCACTTGAAGTCAGACAGCTATGAATCCTACTCATTGGAAATTGTGGGGTCCAACTTGACAGGCGACTCTGCAGTCCCAAGTTGCAGAACAAGTTGCACAAGTGTGAAAGGGGCCTTAGATATCCATCCAAAAGTGGAAGCTCTGCTTATCTCTCTCCCCCCTTCTGATGCCACGTTTGGCACCTTTTCGGGGGGTGGCTACCTGTTTTGGACATTTACCTGTCCTCACTTCCAACAGACCTCACTGCAGTGAGGTATGCTAGAAATTTGTCACCCCTCCTCCTTCCCTGCTGCCAGGCCATTCAGAAAGCGCAGTGCCCTTTGTTCATGCGCAGTAGGGAATCGGCAATGGAGGCAACAGTACCTGAGAGCCAATGGAAACATGGACTGGGGTGCCAACATCACTATCTTCCAGAACAGTGTCCTAATAATTAAAGTCAGCAGTTGCAGGATGTGTAGCTGCTGACTTGTACATTTTCTGTGGTGGGGGGGCTGAGGCACAACTTTAATATCAGCTTGGTTACCTAGATTGGTGAGCTGGGATTGAGCCCCAGCTATCACATGGTACTTGGGCTTATCTCAACAACCTGTACCATGTGAATAGCTTCAGCTAATCACAGATCAGTAGTAATCCCAGCTGACATGAATGTCAAATAATTCTGACTGTTCAAAGTTTGTCTGGTACATTGATTTGTATTACCATACAAGCCATTACAGCAAGCCTACATGATACATTTAAACAAGGCTATCTAAAGCCTCGTACATACGGGACGACAATCGTATACAACAGGTCGTACGAACGACCGTTGTATACGAAATCGATCGTTAGTATGCGCGATTAGAACAGCCGACGTACGATGGTCGTACAACGGGAGTCGTATGAGCAAACTAGAAAACGTGGTCGTACCAACAAGCGGTCATACGACCGCTGTATCGTGTGTGCAGAGAAGTTGGTCCAACAAGTTGTATTGTGCAAAACACGCATGCTCAGAAGGCAGGAACGGCTGGATGCTAATTACATGCACCTGAACGTTCTTTCTTTGGTCGTATGATCGTGTAGTGCAGTCAGTATGCTAGATACAACAGCCAACATACGATTTGAGACAATCGTACGTACGATCGTCATCCCGTGTGTACGAGGCTTTACTCACAGAGTAGTTTGATGGTATGACCTTCTGAAACTTGCATTGTACTCAGCATTAGATGCTGAAAATATGCGAACGCATATTCGCCAATTAGCCAATGCCCATCAGTTTGATTGCTTCCATGCTATGAATTTTTTAAATGCATGCAATGGTGTGTACATATTCAATAATATTATGATGTGGAATTGGAATAATCACACACTAGTTAATGTGCTGGCAGTTAGTTTGCAGAGAATTTTCAGAATCCAAGATTAGTAAATGTATTTTCTATGGCTGGTGGTGGTCAACTTCATAGTGTAGTGGTTCCTTCAGATACCTTCAAAGTTTACAGGTTCAGATCCCACCAATGCCATCACTACACCTTGCATTGTAATTGGCATTATATTCTGAAAATATGTGAAGGCATATTCGCCAATGCCCATCAGTTTGATTGCTTCCATACTATGAACTTATGCAATGGTATATGCATATTAAATAATATTATAGTGTGGAATTGGACTATTCACACACTAGTTAATGTGCCGGCACTTAGTTTGTAGAGAATGAAGAGAATACAAGATTAGTAAATGTATTATTTCTGTCTGGTTGCAGTCAACTCTATAGCGTAGTGGTTTATTCCGATACGTTCAAAGCTTACAGCTCCTGGTTTGGATCCTACAGATGTCATCAGCACACCTTGCATTCTATGCAGCATTTTATTTTGAAAATATGTGAAGGCATATTCACCAAGTAGCCAATGCCCATCATCAGTTTGATTGCTTCCATATTATGAACTTTTGCAATGCATGCAATGGTATGTACATATTCATTAATATTATAGTGTGCAATTGGAATAATCGCACTCAAGTTAAAGTGGCAGCAGTTAGTTTGTAGAGAATGAAGAGAATACAAGATTAGTAAATTTATTTTTTCCGACTGGTTGTGGTCAAGTCTATAGCGTAGTAGTTTATTCCGATACATTCAAAGCTTACAGCTCCAGGCTCGGATCCTACAGATGTCATCAGCACACCTTGCATTGTAAGCAGCCTTAAATTTTGAAAATATGTGAAGGCATATTCACCAATTAGCCAATGCCCATCATTAGTTTGATTGCTTCCGAACTTTTGCAATGCATGCAATGGTATGTACATATTCATTTATATTATGGTGTGCAATTGGAATAATCACACACTAGTTAACGTGGCAGCAGTTAGTTTGTAGAGATTGAAGAGAATACAAGATTAGTAAATGTATTTTTTCTGTCTGGTTGTAGTCAAGTCTATAGCGTAGTTGTTTATTCCGATACATTCAAAGCTTACAGCTCCAGGTTGGGATCCTACAGATGTCATCAGCACACCTTGCATTGTATGTAGCAGTATATTTTCCATTTTGCTGCGGTAGTTCCCATACACTTTTTCAAGCAAATTATATTCATACAAGCCTTCAATGGATTCTGCAGGTTCAAGCCCAATTGACATCAGCTATTCCCATATAAGAAGGCATATTCGCTGCAATAACGCAATTCTGCGTTCGCATGTTTGCCTATTTGATATGCTAATTGCCTTTAATGGGCGTTATTTTTGAGCGTTATGCGATCGCATATACGTGATATAGTGAATTATCCCCTTAGTGTCAGATTTGTCCGCTGCAATGTCACAGTCCCGCTAAAAATCGATGATCATTGCCATTGCTTAACCACTTCTCTTTAGGAGGACGTACTATGACGTCCTGCCTTTGAGAAGTGATATCTGAATGGTGCCTGCAGCTGCAGGCACCATTCAGGTACCGTTTTTTTTTGCAGACGATTCTGCGTCTGATAAAAGTGATCTTAGCGGCGGATTCGCCGCGAGATCACTTTTATCAGCGGCGGGAGAGGTGCCCCCCCCCCCTCCCGCCGCTTTCCGGTCATCTCCGCCGCTTACCGGACCCGCCGGCAGCAGCGGAGATGATCCGATCCTCTCCCCCCAGTGTCTGTGAGCCGAGTGAGCGGCTGAAGCCGCTCACTCGGCTCCATAACACGGCCGGCGGAAATGACGTCAGAAATGACGTCTTCCCAACGGTCTTAAAGGGCCCGATTTTTTTTTTCTTCTGTCACTTTTTTCAGATT
>BLSH010255480.1:192873-229899 GCA_018402905.1 Glandirana rugosa
GGGAAGGGGATGCATAACGGTCTGTTTTCAGGGGGACGTGAGATGGGCGAGACCAGGCGACCTCAGGACATTTTGAGTGTTCGGACATCTCAACTAACAGGACATCCGGTGAACTCCCGGTCGTAATCATGATCCCCTTGCACTCATTCCGTTACACTTCAAGGTAGCATATAGTTCAGAAGAACTCACCCATAGACTCAACCGGTCCCCCATGTATACTCGGGTTCTATACGTTCCCATCCAAAGGGGGGAACCCCCCGGACCCGAACCTGGACTTTTTTTGAAAAGTCCGGGTCCGGGTCCCGGACACCCCAAAGTTCGGTACGGACCCGAACTTTACAGTCCGGGTTCGCTCAACTCTAGTTCTGAGCTATTCCACTTGGGGCCAAGGGGGGAAACCTACCCTTGCATATCTTGGGCTCATATGTACCCCCTGGCCAACTCAGATACCCACTCAAGAAGACTTGATATACGATGGAACTTCACATTGCCTTACTCACGTTCCCCTAGTACTAATGCTGGCCCTCAAGTGGCCTACAGGACAATCAACTCTACAGGCTTGTGAGTTTTACAGGACTCCAGCGGACCAGAGCGGGTAGAGTGCAGGGGGACTTTTGTCTGGCAATACGTAGGGGAAGGGGGCTTTAATAGGCCTTAGTCAGAATCCATGGCTACAGTGGACATAAGGTTCCGGAGCCCCCACTCAGGACGGGAGGGGGATATCTAGGCCTGTCATATACCCCGAAAGTGTCCGGTTTCAAAAGTTCTTTCTCTTACAAGTTGATATTGTGTGCTTCTGTTATTTTACACTGGTGATAGTATTGGGTGCGGTGGGCGGGGGCTTCATAGGGCCTGGGCTTGAGGTCGCGTGCCAACACTCGGGGGCTCTCAGTAGTCTCTAGTGCCTAAAAGTCATACGCAGCTGACTTTGGCGCTCGGCTGGACCTCTGTCCCGGGTGGCATGGAATCCCTGAAAGCCGAAAACTATAACTTGAAGCATTGTGCCTATGTATGTGCTGAACATTACATGAGTAAGTTAAACTGAGTTATTGTGGGCTAGACCACACTGTTATATGCATATTTATGGTCTTTCTTTTATTTTTCTCCGAGTTTCACAGGGTGTGTTTCTGGGTCGGGTTGCATCAGGGCTTGTGTCCAGTGAGAAGAGTGACGCATTGGGGCCTTCGGATTTTGCCCTTGGTCCCTTTTTCGAATGCGAGGGGTGGCTGGCTATAGGTGCCAGGATTAATAGTGCCGGTGCCCTGGTGCAGACCCGATCTGAGATACTGTGTGAGATAAGTCAAGGGGTAAGGGAACACTCTGCTCTAGCTTAACAGTTGTTTTGTCTCAATAGAGAATGATACGGAAGGGGCCCAACCTTTATTTCTATTGGGAAGGGAACCCAAGTCCTCAGCCCAATTTTACAGGGGCGGCCTGAGGGTGACGGCTCCCCTTCACTTAGGCTATAATAAATGGAGGGAGGTCGAGGATGGCGCGAGTCTAGTAGTTTGGTTAGACTCTCGGTGTCAGTTACTTCCCCAACATCAGGGAGACAGGTTTCTCTCTGTAGCCAAACCGGTAACCCTGCATCTTCTCCCCATTGTTAACATACTGTGTTTGTTGTATATAGGTGTCTGAGCAGGCTGAAGGTCAACTCTGGTTACTTCTACCATGTTCTGGTCAGTGGAGATCTTCCAGGTTACTGCGTAACTGGAAAGGCGCTACGGCTCTGAGGATCTGCACTCTCAAGCGATAGCGTACACTGATCAGGTTTTTTCTCCTTTCTCTCTCCCCCCTTTTTATTTTTGCCCCCCTTCTCTCTTCCCTCATGGACAGCCCTCTCCACAACTATTTAATTGACCTCCGAACTTGCAGACTAGCAAGATGTAAATATGGTTTCCACTAGGACATGCGTAACTAATTCCTCCCTTAAGGTCTATTCGCTCAATGCGAAAGGCTTAAACACCCAGGAGAAGTGAAACATGGTCTTAGAGGAAGCGCACCGTTATAGAGCGCAGATCATTTTCTTACAAGAGACCCACTTAAAAAAAAGCAATCCCACGCATAGGCAACAAATGATTCCCCGTAGTGTATCACGCAACCTGTGCAAAATCTAAAACTAAAGGGGTTTCAGTGCTGTTCTCGGGATCATATCAGTTCACCGTTACAGACCAGGCCTTGGACCCAGAGGGCAGATATTTGTTTCTTAAAGGTACATGGAAAGACAAGCCTATCACACTAGCGAATATATATTGTCCAAATTCTAAGCAAGTGCCCTTTAAAAGAGAAGTATTGCTGAAACGTACTTCCTTTCGGAAGGGCCTCTTGATCCTGGGGGGATCTCAATGTGGCTCTCAATCCTCTTCTTGATACTTAGAACGGTGCGTCAGCACTTCCATACACGGCTTTACACCAGATTAAATTACAACTAGCATCCTTGACATTTCACGACGCATGGCGGACTCTCCACCCGCAGGTTAAGGATTTTAAATTCTTCTCCTCTAACTGCTACTTGAGATTGGACTACCTGTTTGTGAGTCAAGCAGATCTGCAATACATCCAGAATGCTACCATGGAGGAAGTCCTGAAAGCGGTGTGTCTGTGAAATAGAATGCGAGCCTATATAGGGGCAGTCTATGCTGGACCTGCAGCCAGAGTCAAAGTCAATGGGTACCTGTCGGACGCCTTCTCCATCCATAATGGGGTGAGGCAGGGATGTCCTTTGTCCCCACTTTTATACATTTTGACCTTAGAACCCCTCCTGAGATGTGTTCCTGCTAATCCTGCTATTAATGGAATTCGCATTAGGGACAAAATATTTAAAATTGCGGACGACATTTTGCTATTTTTATCGTCCCCTTTGGTGACTTTACCTAATGTCATGTCGGTGCTTGAAAAATTCAAATATATCTCAAATTAACTTCTCAAAGTCCTTTGCATTAAACGTTACTTTGCCAACGAGCTTGGTGCAGCAATGCCAAGCCAGTTTCCCCTTCCAGTAGAAGGCAGATGCTATCATATACTTGAGCATACAATT
Source organism: Glandirana rugosa (assembly GCA_018402905.1). Lineage (NCBI taxonomy): Eukaryota > Metazoa > Chordata > Amphibia > Anura > Ranidae > Glandirana > Glandirana rugosa. The sequence goes on from BLSH010255480.1 coordinate 195,911, forward strand.
AAAGGGCAATTTTAAGGAGCTCTATAGGAAGAATTTATTAGTGGAGCTACAGAACAGCCAACAGGACCTCAAACTGTGGGATACCCCTGCCATCTCGAGATTGGACTACCTGTTTGTGAGTCAACCGGATCTGCAATACGTCCAGAATGCTACCATAGAGAATATGTTTATTTCAGATCACTACCCGTGCACGTTGACTTAGAGCTTTCCCCAAAAATGATTTTCCTCAAAGATATGGAGATTAGACACTTCCCTCCTGACTGACGTAGGGGATCTACCTCACCAATGACACAGTGGGAGGCCCACAAGAGCATGGTGAGGGGCCACCTGATGGCTCTGGCCGCCAAGAAGAAAAAAGACAGGGCTAGAATAGTGAAAGAGCCGTCGGAGAAGATAACCACTCTCAAAGTCCAACACAAATGCTCCTTGGCAAAGGGCAAAGGGAAAAGCAAAGGATCTGGCGGATACTAGAGCATTGCTTCTGTCGGACAACTAGGGTTAAGTATAGACAGACACAGACTAACCAACTGTTCTATGAACAAGCCAACAAGCCGGGGAAACTCCTAGCGAGGTTTACCTAAAACAGAAATCTAAAGCACATAGTTCACCATATTACAGATTCCACAGGTCTAAAACACGCCAAAACCGACAGTATAGTCAAACAATTCCACGACTTCCATGCCAAATTATATAATATCAGGGGGGCTTGGTTGGCAATGATGAGGACAAAGCTCGCAGGATTGCAATTATGGACTTTTTAACCCTTTATAGCCCCGAATCACTCTCTATAACAGATAGGTTAGAACTAGAGAAACCAATCTCGGAAAAGGAATGGGAGGTAGCGTTAAAGAGCATGAAGCCTGGGGTGGAAGATAGCGGATGCACATTAGACCGGCTCTGACACACCGCTGCTACCGACAGCTTCCCTACAGCAAATACAGCCTCTAACAGCCACGGGAGCACGACCGTAAGCCTCAGCACCTTAAGGTGACTCGTATGGGCAAAATTGGCCAGCAAAAAGACTATTACAAGCCTCTCCGCCGCGGCCTAACTTTATGGAGAAATTTCTGACGCACCCTGGATCCACGGCCTTGAGTAGCGCCTCAACCCAGCAGCATGATATGCCTGGCGCAGAGGACCCGAGGACAGAGGTAATCCAGCCCATTTCGGGCACAGAGTCTCACGGCCTTACAGCGGATGTTTTAGATCACAAGCTCCACACCCTCCTAATAAACATTACTAGCAATATCTCTAAAGAAGTGGGTAAACTTGCTCAAGAGCTGAGGGGGTAAATCTCTCACATAGAAGAAAGGGGAGACCATATTGAAAGCAAAATGGACGAGTTAATACAATACGTCCAAGTCCTGGAGGAGGACTCATGCTTTGAAACAGCAGGTCACCTCACTTCAATCACAAGAAGACTTGGAAAACCGGGAGAGGAGACAAAATCTAAGGATCGGAGGAGTCCCAGAGACAGTGATGGACTCACAGATCAGAGAATACCTGCTGGGTCTCTTTGTGACACTGGCTCCCACCATCCCTGATATTGACTGGCGTATGGACCGGGCTCACCGGTCACTGGCCCCTAAGCCACCTGAGGGTGCCAGACCCCGGGACATAGTGGTTAGACTTCACTACTTTGAAAGTAAAGAATCTCTGATGAATGCTACTCGCAACAAGTCTAATATCACCTATAAAGGTGAGAAGCTACAGATCTACAGTGATCTCTCTCCCATTACGCTTGCTAGAAGACGATCCTGCGTCCCATTACCCTTCACCTACAAAAACACTGAGTTATATATCACTGGGGCTTCCCCTTTAAGTTGACTGTTACCAAAGACGGTGCACAATATCTTCTAAGGGACCTCACGGAGGGCGAAGCTTTTGTTTCCAGACTGGGCCTGCCACCATTGCCCGAAGAATCTGCTTTGCCCTGATCCCAAACCCCAGAGCGACTACTACTCTGAATAAGATGTGGACCCCAGTGAGATCAAAGACGAAGAGACAAAACGCTACCCCTCAACGCACTCCAAGACCCCATCTTTATGTTGACACTTGAGAACAACTTCCCCACAATCTGATCGGCTGTGGGTGAGGCTCTGTTCTCCCCCCCTTTTGTTTGGTCCTCCTGTGGATCCACCTCCGTTGCCATCTTTTGTGGGCTTTCTCCAATCCCCATTTGGGGTACAAAAAAGTATACTGTTTAATTTACAAGAGACACCCTCTATTCTGAGGAATTTAGAAGTCGTAGCGGTGTTTGTTGGACAGTTGTCCTGTCCTCGCGCGTGTCACCCTATTATATCCGTGGTTTTTACTACGGATCCCTGGGTCTACCCAGGTGCAAGGTAATGTTCAGATACAACATGTTTTGGTTTGTTCAGTTTCTCTTTGGTCCAAGGACCAAAAGGCCTAAGGTTTGCCTGGGGGAGATCCCTGCGGGGCATCCTTTGGGGTGCCCAAATTGCGGGGATCTCCTTCTGGCATACCCATATTCAGTTAATGATAGAGTTTAAGTTCTTCAGCCTGCGGTCATTATATGTTTTAGAAGATTATCACAGATGTCTCTCCGTGTATTCTCCTGTAATGTTAAAGGTTTGAACTCAGTGAGGAAGAGGTGGTTGGCCCTGAGGGAGTTCCGTCAATCCCAGGCGGAGATAATATTTATACAAGAGACCCACTTTAAAAAAGGGGGTTCCCTGAAATTTGCTAGCAAATATTTTCCCGTAGCGTACAATGCATCAGACCCTTCGGGTAAAGTGGGGGTGTGGCGATATTGATCAAACAAAATTCAAGCATCAAGGTGCAAACTTCGATCACTGATAAGTTGAGCAGATACATAGCTCTTCAGTGTTCCTACAATCAGACTCAGTTTACGCTTATAAATATATATGCCCCAAACTCCGGCCAGATAGGCTTTCTATGCAACATTCTCTCCCCTTTGCTAGACTCTTCTGATCTGCTAAATGTGGTAGGGGGGGACTTTAATCTGGTAATGTCATCAGCCAGGGACAGGAAATCCCTTCGGGGCCATCAGCCAACTAAGCAAACTAGTGCTCAATCCACGTCCTTTCGTAGGTGGGCAAGGGGACACAATCTAATAGACTCATGGAGGGTTAGACATCCTACAGGCAAACAATTTTCCTTTTTTTCAAATGTCCACCACACCTTCTCTAGGCTGGACTATTTCCTAGTCTCCCCCCTCATGGGACAGTTGATGGGAGATTCGGACATAGTGATTAACTCTTGGTCGGATCATTCAGCTATTGCCATAGATTTTAATCTTAGTAACTCACCACCTAGAGGAGGCCAATGGAGGTTAAATGACAATCTCTTAAAGCACCTAGAAGTCAAAACAAGTATAATACAATCCTTAAACGAATTCTTCAAAATGAACGAAGGCTCAGTCTCACAGGTATCCACACTATGGGAAGCTCACAAAGCTGTTATAAGAGGACAATTCATAGCAATAAGTTCAAAAATTAAACGCGATGCAAACGCTCAGAGAAAATCCCTAACCCAACAATTGCAACTAGCTGAGTCCAGGCTCTTGAGGTATCCCTCACTGAGAAACCTCCGCGAGGTCACACAGCTAAGGGACAGTCTTAAATCCCTGGACACAGAAGATATGTCCAAAAATTTCAAATGGATGAAGCAAAAATGTTATCAATTTGCTAATAAACCACATAGAATGCTGACACAAAGATTGGGCTCAAACTCGGGGAACACCACCCCTGACTTTGTCTATCAATCGGACGGCACACCTACCTATTGTCCCAAAGGCATAGCATCTACCTTTGGCAAATTCTACGGTAAACTTTATAACTGTTTAACCCCTGACCAACACCCATCATTTGACAGAACAAAATTTGGAGAATTTATGCAGGATCTGCCCATCCCCCACCTGACTGAGTCGGACCGTCAGACCCTAAATGACCCAGTTACACTGGAGGAATTAGAGGAAGTAGTCAAAGCGCTCCCCTCCCATAAATCCCTAGGGCCTGACGGGTTCACATATTCATATTACAAGCAACTTTTTCCTCAGCTTGCCCCTTACCTTTTGAAATTATATGCCTCGTTAATGAAAGGAGAAATCCCACACCCACACTTTCAGCATACCTTCATAACAGTGATACCAAAGGAAGGGAAAGACCCGGCCTCTCCATCCAGTTATAGACCCATAGCTTTACTCAATTTAGCCAATTGTTTAGCAAAAATCCTCCCAAGACTGATACACAAGGACCAGGTGGGTTTCGTTCAAGCCCGCCAAGCGGGAGACAACACGAGGAGAACAATAGATCTGGTAGATGCTATAAATTTTGGCAAAACCCCTGCTCTTTTATTAAGTCTCGATGCCCAGAAGGCCTTTGATAGGCTAAGTTGGCATTACATGCTGGAGACTCTTCGACACATAGACGTAAGAGGCCCCTTTTTCAAAGCTATAACAGCACTGTACTCTTCCCCTACCAACCAGGTGAAAATGCCCCACTCTGTATCGGAACCTTTCCATATGCGCAATGGTACGAGACAGGGTTGCCCCCTGTCTCCCCTCCTCTTTGTGATTAGCCTAGATCCTCTAGCGGCTGCCATATGGGCACACTCAGATATTAGGGGGGTGGTCATGGGAAAGAGAGAGTTTAAACTCTGGTTATTTGCGGATGACATCCTACTGACACTGACGAGCCCACATACTACCCTTCCGGTCTTACATGATCTCCTACGATCTTTTAGTGACCTATCGGGTTATAAGGTCAACACCTCCAAAACTGAGGCTCTACCTCTACACATTCCACTTATACAACTAACCCAACTTAGACAAAACTACAATTACCATTGGTGCACCAAAGCTATCAAATACTTAGGCACTTATATAACTCCGCAATATTCACAGCTATACTCAACCAATGTTGTCCCTCTCCTTAAGACTATTACATCACTAATTCATCAGTGGATGTCTCTTAACATTTCACTGATGGGCAGAATAAATGTTCTAAAGATGACAATTATGTCAAAATTATTATACTTATTTGAAACCCTGCCTGTCCACGTTCCAAGAGCTTATCTGAGAAAGGTACAAAATTTATTTTTCACCTTTATATGTAATAATAAAAAACCTAGAATAGGGCTTTCAGTCCTTATGACCCCTAGAGAACGAGGGGGACTGGGAGTGCCAGATGTGGTTAAATATTATCTAGCAACTCACCTTAGACAGACCCTGTCCTGGATGGACCGAACGCCCAGGAATAGATGGACGGAGATTGAGTCATATACGACATACCCAGCCTATCTATCCTCTTTACTCTGGGCGATGCCTGGTACCCCTTTACCCCACCCTAATGCCCCTCCAATCAACCCAGTAGCTTTTACTAGGAAAATATGGAGAGAGTGTAATACAGGGAACTTTTTAACTTCCAAATGTTCCTACTTAATCAACGTATTATATAATCCAGATATTCCAGATACCCTCTCCCACACTCGGATGCTACCATGGGCTCTTCGGGGTATTTTCCAGCTCCAACACCTTATTAACCCATCTTCCTATAGCATGTGGTCATTTGACCAGTTACAAAACCAACAATCGAATGCTCCCTCCTTAAACTTCTATACACACGTGCAGTTCAGGCATTTTTTTCAATCTCTGAGACCTTCTCTAGTCCTAGACGAACCTACCGTCTTTGAGCAAATAGCTATGCAGGGTTCAGGGCAAACCCAATTGATATCTTCACTATATAAGCTTTTGATAACTAATAATATCCCAGACAAGAGGACTCATACCTATATGAATAAATGGGAAAAAGCATTAAATAGATATATCTCACCATCTATGTGGCAGTCCATATGGGACAATGCATCAAAAACATCTAGATGTGTAATTCATAAGGAAAACATTTATAAAATATTACTGTTTTGGTACAGAACACCTACCACTCTCCACGCTATGAACGCAGATATCTTGGACTTATGCTGGAGATGCAGCTCTGACCGCGGCTCCCTGTACCATATCTTCTGGGACTGTCCTGGAATTATTAAATTCTGGACAGAGGTTCAGGAGGTGTTGATCCACGTGCTTGAAGTAGACGTGGTACTGGACCCACTCCACTTCCTTTTGGGCCTCCCTATTAAGGAGATCCCCAGGTCATGTAAAGCTTTGGCCAGACACATATTAGATGACTAATCCCTAAGCAATGGAAGTCCACAATCGCTCCCACCTGAGTCCAATTCATAGCTAGTATTAGAGAGGTTAGAGCTATGGAACAACTAACGGCACTAATTGAAGATACTCTGATACAATTTAACAAATGCTGGGACACTTGGGACAGATCTGAATATGGTTTTCAACAGACCCAAGCCCCCTTACCCACCTCCTCTCCCTCTTAACATCCACTTTAAACGATAGAAACCACTTTTACTTATTAGACACTCCGCGGGCTGATAGGATCCGTACTTGGTTAAGATTTTATCTCACCAACTCAAGGTCATATTACATAAAACCTTATCAGTTGGTTCTACATATGTACTTTGTTTATAGTAAGTTCGCTGCTTTCTTGGATATCTCACACTTGGACTGGACTCTCTATGTATTGCCAATATGCAGGTGCTTTAGGACTGGTCCGGGGAGTTCCCATATGCAACTGTCTCATGTGATTATGAGGAGAAGGCAACCTCTGGACACTGAGTGCCTTCACTGGGCGGTTGCATATGGGCTCCCGGGCCGGTGACTCGGAAAACCTGAATTGCTGATGTTAACAGTTAATATTTTCTTGATGCAACCAACTGTAAGAGATTTCACCTTGTGATAACTTTTTCTACCTATATCACATGTACACAACTTATTTGTATTGTTATTTTTATTTTTCAATAAAAACTTGAATTACAAAAAAAAAGAGCACGAAGCCTGGCAAAAGTCCAGGCCCGGACAGTTTTCCGGCATTATATTACAAGAGTTTTGCAGACATCTTAGCCCCGGGTTTCCTTAAAGCCTTTAACATGCTAGCAATTACCTCCTACTCTTCAAGTTCTCTTTTAGAAGCCTACATTGCAGTGATTACCAAAGAAAATAAAGACCCAGATAGAGTGGCCAACTACAGGCCGATCTCGTTACTTAATGTCGATGTCAATTGATTCTCTAAGATACTGGCCAAAAGATTGTGCTACTACATCCCGACATGGATAGGATTGGACCGAGTTGGGTTTGTCCTGGGTAGGGAAGCCAGGAACAACACAACTAAAGCATCAAATTTACATCGCTGGCTCGTCTCTAACAATTGGGAAGGTTTTTTCTTGGCTATGGACGCAGAGAAGGCGCTCGACAGGGTTGCCCGGGACTATATGGAGGAACTCCTGAAAGCGATGGGTCTGAGAAATAGAATGCGAGCCTATATAGGGGCCGTCTATGCTGGACCTGCAGCCAGAGTCAAAGTCAATGGGTACCCTTCGGACACCTTCTCCATCCATAATGGGACGAGGCAGGGATTTCCTTTGTCGCCGCTTTTATACATTTTGACCTTAGAACCCCTCCTGAGATGTATTCGTGCTAATCCTGCTATTAATGGAATTCGCATTAGGGACAAAGAATTTAAAATTGTGGCCTTCGCAGGCGACATTTTGCTATTTTTATCGTCCCCTTCGGTGACTTTACCTAATGTCATGTCGGTGCTTGAAAATTTCAAATATATCTCCAATTTACAAATTAACTACTCAAAGTCCTTTGCATTGAACGCTTCTTTGCCAATGAGCTTGGTGCAGCAATGCCAAGCCAGTTTCCCCTTCCAGTAGAAGGCAGATGCTATCATATACCTGGGCATACAATTAACAGGCAATTTTAAGGAGCTATATAAGAAGAATTTCTTAGTGGAGCTGCAGAATATCCAACAGGACCTCAAACGGTGGGATACCCCTGCCATTTCGCCGGGCCTCCCTTATAAAAATGAATATCTTCCCATGCTTATTGTATAAAATGCAAATGCTTCCCATTCCTCTACCACCTTCCTTCTTTACGACATATAAGAAAATATGTAGAACATTTTTATGGGGGGGGAAACCAGCCCGAATAGGATGGCAAAAACTAGTAATACCCAAACTGGACGGAGGAATAGGCCTGCCTGACATACTGCACTACCACTGTGCGATACATCTTTCTCGAATTCTAGACTGGAAAAAACACTCTCGTTATAAGGGATGGGTTGCTCTGGAGCATCACATTGCCGGGGTTGACCTTGGAACTGTGCCCTGGTTCCCCCAGAAGGACATTCCGGCCTCTGTGGTGGAACACCCTCTAATTGCAATTACTTTACAGGTGTTCTGGAGGGCATGTAAAGCCTATAACGTAACAGGGAATCTCTGCCCCATAACCCCTCTTAGGGATAACCCAGCCTTCCCACCAGGTATGCCCAAATCTTTCTTGAAAGCAGAGTGACCTGATGTGGAGATGCAGGCCAAACATTTTTTTCTAAGGGGGAGGTTTAGGCATCAATCCGAACTAGCTGAAATCTCGAAGACGTCCACATTCCCCAAATGGATCTACACTCAACTGAAGCACTTTTTATATTCCACAATGTTTTGGAATGTGCGTAACCTTCTGAAAACCAAGCAGGACTTCTGGGAGCGGTCACTTGACATAGAAGTGGATGAGGCCAAATGGGACCGAATACACTTGTACTTACACAAGGGATCACTACATGTCAGTGTCCAGGAAAATGGGTATAAATTGAAAACGAGATGGTATAGAACCCCTGACATGATCCATAAATTCATGCCTTCAATCTCAGAGCAGTGCTGGAGATGTGGGACAGACAGAGGAACATTCTTACATATTTGGTGGAATTGCCCCCTGATCCTGCCCTACTGGCTGATGGTGTGTGTCGTGATCCTGAGGGTAACCTCGACCCAAATAGAATTCTCATCGGTGCAATTCCTTCTGCATCTTTCCAAAATCCCCAAGAAATCATACTTTAAATCACTGCCTATGCATATGGTCAATATGGCGCGTATGTGTGTACCGAAACATTGGAGGTTGATATCCATACCCTCTTTCAAGGAATGGGTCAATCGCTTGAACCACATAGAAACCATGGAGGAGTTGATTTACACAACTCAAGATGACCTTATTCACTTCTCCGACACATGGGCACCATGGCGCAAATATAAGCAATCTCAAGAGTATAAGACTGTATTGTAAGTAAGTGACTGTCCAGTCCCTCACTAGACCACAAACCCAGGCTAGCCTGGATATCAGAGATCGTGGAGGGGAAGCTGGCAATGGGTGGAGAGGGTTGTTGGTGGTGTCCCCACCACCTCCCTGCCCTAATCCCCCTTGCTCCCCTCCATGCTCTTCCCCCCTCTCTATAGTTTTTTTTCCTCCCTTTTCTATTCTCTATTTCTTTTTTTCTTCTTATCATGCATTACCTTAACCTCTGTAAGTAAGGGCGATCATACGAAGTCGGAGTATGTCAGTCAGACAGTGGAGACTGAGAGATTCACATAATCCCATGTTACAGGTTGTTATAAGATAGATTTTTTCTGAATGTGTGATCTGTCTTTATGCTCTCCATCTATCGGAATGTTCTGATGATGTGCCAGGAATATAACTGTATGTACATTTCGGTTTGGAACTTTTTTACGCTTTAAAAACGTAATAAAATGTTTATGGACAAAAAGAAGTAAATGGTGTTAAACTTGCAGTAACGCACACAGAAATATATGGCGTTAAACTTGGAGTAACGCACATAGAAGTAAATGGCATTAAACTTGCAGTAACGCACACAAAACTATATGGCGTTAAACTGGCAGTAATGCACACAGAACTATATGGCGTTAAACTGGCAGTAACACACATAAAACTATATGGCGTTAAACTGGCAGTAACACACATAAAACTATATGGCGTTAAACTGGCAGTAACACACACAGAAGTATATGGCGTTAAACTTGCAATAACACACAAAACTATATGGCGTTCAACTGGCGGTAATGCATACAAAACTATATAGCTTTTGTTAGGAAAAATCAGCTCATCTAATGGACTTTAGCACCTATGCGCGCGCCTGTGCGCGTCCACGCATGCCCACGTGCGCGCGTGCTCCCGTGCATGCGTAAGCGCCGGAAATGGTGCCGAACTGTGCTATTTAAACCCCCTGTGCCTTGTAGCGAATGCTGTCCTTTCTACAGCGTCTGAGTACCTGTGAGCCCCAGCTCTGTTCCTGCTCTCCAGTTCCTGTGTTACTTCCTATTTCCTGTTTGACCCGGCTTGACCTGACCTGCTGTTATCTGCCTGCACCGACCACGGCTATCCACGACAACCCGATTGTCTGATCCTTCTGTACCTCTGCTGCCAGCCCGTTAACAAACTTTGCTTGGACTTGACCACTCTCTTGCCTGGCCCCTTGCACAGCCAGCTAGTTGCGGACCCGACCATTCTTCTGATCTGCATGACAACCTGGAATATCACATCACCACCAGTGACCATACAGTAATTGTGCCATCCCGTACTCTTGGACTCCCTGTCTGCTCTACCAGGGGTCCTTGAATCGGGTGCGCAAGAGTGGTGGTTCCCTGCATAAGCCAGACTCCACCACCAGGATCGTGACATCTTTAAACTGGTAGTAATGCACACAGGACTATATGGTGTTAAACTGGCAGTAATGCACGCAAAACTATATGGCGTTAAATGTTAAATGGCAGTAACGCACGCATAACCATATGGTGTTAAACTGGCTACAGTAACACACACAGAAGTAAATGGCGTTAAACTTGCAGTAACGCACAAAACTATTTGGCGTTAAACTGGCAGTAATGAACACAAAACTGTATGGCGTTAAACTGGCAGTAATGCACACAGAACTATCTGGTGTTAAACTGGCAGTAACGCACACAGAAGTAAATGGTGTTAAATTTGCAGTAATGCACAAAACTATATGGCGTTAAACTGGAAGCAACACACACAAAACTATATGGTGTTAAACTGGCAGTAATGCACACAGAACTATATGGCATTAAAGTGGCAGTAATGCACACAGAAGTAAATGGCGTTAAACTTGCAGCATTGCACAAAACTATATGGCGTTAAAGTGATAGTAATGCACACAGAACTATATGGCGTTAAACTGGCAGTAGCACACACAAAACTATATAGTGTTAAACTGCCAGTAATGCACACAAAACGATATGGCATTGAAATGGCAGTAACGCACACAGAACTATATGGCGTTAAACTGGCAGTAACACACACAAAAGTAAATGGTGTTAAACTTGCAGTAACGCACACAAAAGTAAATGGTGTTAAACTTGCAGTAACGCACAAAACTATATGGCGTTAAACTGGCAGTAACGCATACAAAACTGTATGGCGTTAAACTGGCAGTAGTGCGCACAGAATTATATGGCATTAAACTGGCAGTAACGCAATCAAATTTACGGTGTTCAACCATTACTACACTGAGGCTATCTGAACTATCACTACTCTAGCTATACACTAATTTAAAGATTAGTGACACGGTCTCGCTACACTACACTGCAACTATCTGAGCTGTCCCTACTCTACATTCACACTAATGTATGTACAGTTGTGCTCATAAGTTTACATACCCTGACAGAATTTATGATTTCTTGGCCATTTTTCAGAGAATATGAATGATAACACAAAAACATTTCTTTCACTCATGGTTAGTGTTTGGCTGAAGCCATTGATTATCAATCAACTGTGTTTACTCTTTTTAAATCATAATGACAACAGAAACTACCCAAATGACCCTGATCAAAAGTTTACATACCCTGGTTTAGCCTGATAACTTGCACACAAGTTGACACAAAGAGGGTTGAATGGCTATTAAAGGTAACCATCCTAACCTGTGATCTGTTTGCTTGTAATTAGTGTGTGTGTATAAAAGGTCAATGAGTTTCTGGACTCCTGACAGACCCTTGCATCTTTCATCCAGTGCTGCACTGAAGTTTCTGGATTCTGAGTCATGGGGAAAGCAAAGGAATTATTAAAAGTTAGAATATCTGCGCAACAAAAACCTGTATGTTAGCAGCTATGCATAATGTAATACACAAAACACAATCCTTATTAAATAAACATGCAGCGCTAAAAAATCTCAAACATATTATCAATGGTCCTCCAAAATAAATGAATAGGATAGATTGTGTTCATGCATTCTTGTTATGAGAGTTCAAAGCACTCAATGAAGGTCCCTTGTGGGTGAATGAGCAATCAATTCATTCACTCATAAAAAACATGGTGCTGCTTGAAAGGTAAAATTTCTCCTACACCAGTTTCCCCATCCGTGCTCAGAAGAAAGAAAACAAGTCACCTCCGTGTGCACTCCTCTCTTACCAGCTTGCATGTGACCCCCTGTGTAAGAGCGGTCAAACACGCATGTTACAATTGTATCCTGAACCGATCTGCCACCATACATGAAGCAGTCCATTCTCCAATCGTCAACTAATCCTCACGTCAGCAGTGGGTCATGAAATGTAAAAAAGCTCACATAGCGTGATACCGTAAAAAATGAAACTGCTTTATTAGATTAAAAAGTTCACACTCACATTTATGTAGTCAAAAAACGCCAGGTAATGGCCGTTTGCCAGTAATTCATATGGCTGGTTCCAGCCTCACAATATTTGCAGCGTGCTCCTCGCGGAGCCGTACACACACGAGGACCTTGTAGCACAAAGTCATTTGGAGTGATCAGACCAAAATTGAGCTTTTTGGCCACAACCATAAAAGATACATTTAGAGAGCAGTCAACAAGGCCTGTGAAACACAGAGGTGGATCACTGATGTTTTGGGGATGTGTGAGCTATAAAAGGCACAGGAAATTTGGTCAAAATTGATGGCAAGATGAATGCAGTATGTTATCAAAAAATACTGGAGGAACATTTGCATTCATCAGCCAGGAAGCTGCACATGGGATGTACTTGGACATTCCAACATGACAATGATCCAAAACACGGACAATCCAAACAAGGCCATGACGACCTGTCATTGGCTACAGCAGAATAAAGTGAAGGTTCTGGAGTGGCCATCTCAGTCTCCTGACCTCAATATCATTGAACCATTCTGGGCAGATTTCAAATGTGCAGTTCATGCAAGACAGCCAAAGAATTTCCAGGAACTGGAGGCTTTTAGCCAAGAGGAATGGGCAGCTTTATCATCTGAGAAGATAAAGAGCCTCATCCACAAATACCACAAAAGACTTCAAGTTGTCATTGATGTTAAAGGGGGCAAAACACTGTATTAAGAACTAGGGTATGTAAATTTTGATCAGGGTCATTTGGGTGGTTTCTGTTGTCATTATGATTTAAAAAGAGTAAACACAGTTGATTGATAATAAATGGCTTCAGCCAAACACTAACCATGAGTGAAAGAAAAGTTTTTGTGTTATCATTCATATTCTCTGAAAAATGGCCAAGAAATCATAAATTCTGCCAGGGTATAAACTTATGAGCACAACTGTATGAACGACACGGTCTCACTACACTACAGTGAAACAATCTGAGCTGTCCCTACTCTAGCTGCACACTATGCAAAGCTGAATGATGGTCCTCCTCACTACCCTCACACTATCCCTAGACTGACACTAAACTAATATTCTACACTGACGATTGAAGGACAATAGCACAGTATAACACACTAACTAACTAATAGCACTGAACAGAGCCCTGTTCTATCTCTCTCCACGCCAAAATTACACTGAAAATGTCTGCCATTGAAAGAATACTTTTATACTGTGGGGCGGGAATGAGTCAAAAGTGGACAAAGTCATGATGGCAGTGTCCAATCATGACTTTGACAGTGCTCTGTGCCCTGATTTGCTGAACTGTTCCCTACTTCAGCCAAGCAGGGCTTGTAAATGCACTGTTCAGTGCCGCAATGCATTGCGGTCCATTCGGGGGGGGGCGAACAAATGTTTGAGCGTCCCATTTGTTCGGCTGTTCACAGAATCTTTATCAGTGTGTACAGTTGCGGGTGGCTGAGGAGAGTTCAGTGTAGCCGAGATGCCACTCCCCAGTCCACGGTGAGGACTCTGTACTGGTGGCTGAGTGTGCTGGGGGTCCTGCCATTAGGGAGTGTTGGACCTGGAGTGACAGTGAAGGTGTACAGAGGTATGTACAGCTGGAGGGGTCCTCTTACGATGGGCGGGGGTGTTAAAGCGGACAGAATGCAGGAAGCTCCATCTACAGAGCAGGACTGGCTGTGAGTGGGGATCCAGGGTTTGTCCAGCTCTGGTCCCAAACGGTGTCAGTGTGGATGAGGACAGAGGAGGATAGACACAGAGCAGACTGTTACTTCAAGTACCAGAGGAAAAGCCTGGCCTGACCTGGATGAGCCTGATGTGGATGTGATGTACAGGGATCGGTCGTGCTGTGTGCCAAGTCTCAGGATCTGTAGCCGGGATCTTTTGGGATTGGTGATGGGATTATGGGACTGTCAAGTGCAAGCCCCAATAGGCTGAAGAGGAGTGTGAACAGCAGCCTGAGTATGAGCCAGCAGGGACCCAGGTAATGTCCGTGAGAGCCACCAATCTGGACCCAGGGGAGTTGGGCCAGCTGGAGTACTTCATGGAGGCTTTGTATGACAGACACTCCTTGTGTATGGGCTGTCCCCCCTGATGGTGGCCTTGGTGGGGAACATCGGTGGACCAGCAGTAGTGCACCCTAGGCAGCTGCCCAGTTCATCTAGTGGCAGCGCCAGCCCTGACTATATTAAAATATTAGAACATAAACATTTTGGCACTGTTCCATAAATAAATAACTGATTAATATAATGAAAAAATTAAAGAAAATACATGCCAGTCCAGTGCCAAATGTGTGTAGAAAAACAATCCATCGCAATCTGGCAGACAAAAGTTCTCATCATTTTCAAAGTCCAATAGTGCAGTGTAATCTCATATAACTTTCACCAATGTGGTACCTCGTGTCCTCCATCAAAAACAATCTGAGGTTTACCAGAGGGTATGTGACTCTAATATGAGAAGTAAGGCAGCGTTTAGTTACACAGACAGTATGATGACATTCCATGATTCACATCCCCATCTCACCTCCAGATATAGGACACCAAAGTGGGTAGTATAAAAATAGGGCAAACACGATTCACATAGTGTAAAATCCAGATAAGCAGCTTTATTAAAATGGTTAAAAACACTTATATCGGTCGGCTGTATACAGCGTCCTATTCCAAAACTACAACTCCCAGAATTCCTAGCATCCAAATGTGCATGTGCGGTGATGTTATGGCCTCAGGCTCTGCCCGACATTTTTTGTCAAATATGATGTCATCAGATTTGGCACTGGTCTAGCATATACTTTCTTTTCATTTTTTTCATTATTTTAAATATTAATCCATTTATTTGTGGAAAAGCAAATCTTTTATTTTTTTAATCAGAAGCCATAACTGAGTGCTATCAGTGACAGATTGGTCAGTGTCCTCAAGCTTACAGTAAGCACACAACCTTTTGCCACCATGGATGCATATATGCTGTGTTAAAGCCCACCATTCTTTCCATTGCATATATGTGTTATACAATCAGTGGGAGGTTAATGCATACTAAGCCAGGCATCTATGGATCAGTGTACTTTCTCGGCATGCCCTGGTGCAGAATTAATTAACTCACGTGAGCTTGTGCAGGAGTTACATCATCACAGGCTGGCCAGTGAGGGCTAGAGATGTTGAACACTAAATGAGACTGGGCTGAAGATTTCAGTGGGGGCAGACATTGCATCACTGGAGAGCTGGTTAGTTGTGGGTCTTTAATTATGCTTTTAGCCTTGGTTCATACTTCTGCAACCCCATTGTTTGTACACTTTTCAGTGTGGCTATGCAGTGTGACTTGCTTATGACTTTCATACTACATTAGATTCTACTGTAAGTCTAATCAAAGTTGCATCAAAGTAGTGCATGAGCTTTTTTAAAAGTCATTGTGACTTGAGTCGCATTGATTGGAACAGCCACCATTGAAATAAATGTATTTTCACAACAGTGTGAACCAGGGCTTACTCAGCAGTCAGGAAAGTCAGGCCCCTGTAAGAAACTGAAGCTAATGTAAGCAAAGCACACAAAGGAGACATTTTTTGTACAACACTAGCAGCAGGATTTTTCCTTTTATACGTTTGAACTTCCAACATGTTCACTTCTAAGACTGCATTCAGAAAGTCATGACCATTGATTCATACTCCAAAGGGCTTCAGGTTTGAGGTTATTTCTCCTTTGGAAATATCATACAGTATATTACATGATCCATGGTATAGCAAAAAATAAACCTTACAAATGATTATTTTTTGTGGGTCTTTAAGCAACTGTGCAGAAGAGAATTTCACTGGATTTTTTTAATAGCACTTGATAACCATGTGGATTTAATTAAAACTAGGATATATCTCACATCACTATCAGAAATATGTTTAAGTATTTTTTACCCTTGTGATCCATGAATCATTTTAAAGATCTTTTGTATATATTTTTGTATCTATTTTGCACAGTTAGAATACATGTTAGAGCTCATAAACTAATCGTAGGCAACACAGTAGAAAATGATAACACAAAATTAAACCATTTTCCTCTGAAAGCATACTGCATTGAAGCCTGATGTACCCAAACCTGTATTATTTGACTTTATTGTGTACTGTGGCTAAATGTGGAGCAGTTTTAAATGTCAGTAAATTAAATTAATTATTTTGTGACTAAGCACACATTAAGCATCCAAAGGTTCTGTGGATTACCATTCACACTTGGATTTACAGGGGTTGAACAAAATTATGAAAAAGTGTAGTGAAAAAGTGTAGTAAAAGAACAAAATCCTCACATAAAATGGTGTTGGACTGCCTTTGGCACCCAAGACGGCCTGAATCCCCCTGGGAGAAATATAAGTCTTAGATGGTGGATAATGGAATATGATACCACTCCATGCAAAAATCCAGGTCACAATCCTGTGCAATGTCCTTTTTTTTTCTCTTTTTGGTCAGTTGACCATGTTGACCACACTTATGCTTATCAGATGACATTTTCCTGGAATCTGTATATGCCATCATAACCTTTTATATTGTACCTCGCAACACCGCAAATAAATTGGCAACTTCAGTCACAGAAGCACCAGCTAAGTGGGCACCAACAATTTGCCCTCCTTAAAACTCAGTAAGCTTTGACATGCTTCTTATTATTAGCAGCCCATGCAGTAAATGACAAAAGTGAGGCTTCCCACCTGTTAGCTAGGTGTCTCATCCCACAGAGGAAGCAAAAGAGTATTACATCACTTCCGCTTTCAATGTGAAACACGTCATCACTATTACACCTGCAAATCATATTGCGCTTCCATATTTTTGTCCAACTCCTGTACAATTAAAGATCACTAAACAGCAACACCGAGCAGGGCCGGCATCAGCATAAGACTGCTTAGTCAGCCACCTTAGTGTGCAAGGATGGTGAAGTAAAATCCAAATCCCCAGCCACTAGCTGGAAATTTGGATTTTCAACCACATTAGCTCCAGCACTGTGCTGAAGGCATGTGCTTTTTAACCCACTCTCAACTGCTATACTGGCCAGGAGTGGGTGTAGCTTAGTAAAAATGGCTGTTGACTTTCAATGTAAAAGTAATAGAATCACTTCCACAACTGATCACATACACAACCACTGATTTTTTCCACAGCAGCCAGGTGTCGCTGTAAAAGCCATCCCTCCGCTGAGCCTTCTCCCTGTGCACAGACCAGAAAGTGAGGTCTGTGACCTCACTTCATGGTCCGGTGCTGTCATTCAGGATCAGTGCCCAGGAAATCAACTAATGGAACACAATGGGGTTGATTTACTAAAGTCAAATCCACTCTGCGCTACAAGTGCACTGCAAGTGCACTTGGAAGTACACTGCAAATGCACTTGGAAGAGCAGTCGCTGTAGATCTGAGGGGAAGATCTAAAACCAGGGGAAACTCTGCTGATTTTATCATCCAACCATGTGCAAGCCAAAATGCTGTTATTTATTTTCCTTGCATGTCCCCCTCAGATCTACAGTGACTGCACTTCCAAGTGCATTTGCAGTGCACTTCCAAGGGCACTTGCAGTGCACTTGTAGTGCAGAGTGGATTTGCTTTTAGTAAATAACTCCCTATGTGTGTTACATCAGCTGCAGTGAAGTACACAGAAGACATCAAGGTTCTAATAAACCCTGTATGCCTCATAAAGAGTACCTGTAATCTATATGCTATCACATAGGGGGCTATTAGTCATACAGTTATGTAAAAAAAATGTAAAACCCTCCCTAAATTCTCACAGACATGGCATAACTGGCATCAATTCAAAAGACTAAATGAACACCAAGCGGAGCGATGTGGCTGGTCCGCATCTCTCATCTCCTAAACCATATACACCCTCCCCCTCTCATATATCTCACCCCCACCAACTTTCCCCTCCCCCACTTTAACCCGACCCATATACTTATCCAACCACTCCCCCTTTCGTACGTCCTCGGGTACTCTCCAGATGTGGAGAGAGGAGGTCGAACTAGAAACAAACCTAGAGGATTTCAAAAACCGTCAATTCAATCAACCACTCATTACACCCTCACCCCCACCATAACAACAATTTCCCTTTTTTACCCCATTAATAGATATACGACACCCATATGGGTGCCAACTCAATTTAAATACCTAGACATTCAAACTTCCCCACCTTACTTGCTCTAAGCCACAAAATTTCTACCCCCACATCAGGAATCTTCTTATCCTGAATTCAACTCTTTATATGGCTACTCACAAAAAAAAAGAAAAAATGTATATTCTTATTGCTTGTTGTCCTCATGAAGGATATTTACCCTAATGTACCTACTGAACTTTACTGTACAACAAAACATCCTTATTTTTCCAATTGTTCCTATATATTTGTATGTATCCTTTTTCTCAATAAAATCTTATGAAACAAAACAAAAAAAAAAATGTAAACATTTAAAGAGACACTTAAAAAAAGTATAACTTTAGTGTATTTTATACTGAAATTTTATGTTTCATAAACACTAATATTGTGTAACATAAAAAATTGAACTACCAACATTTTATTCTTTAGGGTGTCTGCTTTCAGAAATTATATACTCTTTTGGGGATTTTAAGTACTGTAATCTTCAGGCCTAAAATGATTTTTTTTACACCATGTAAACAAAAAATGTAAAAAATGGCTCAGAGACTCAAGTGGCTGCTGCGTTCTGTCTCCTACTGGGTGCAGCATGTAAATTTTAGGTTGCCTCACTTGCCAGCTGCCTATAGCCAGTGAGGGGAAGTGGGGAATGCAAAACCCCACCACCTCATTACACACTGCCATTGTGCAGGGAAGGAGGGTAGCAGGAAGACAGTGGGGGCAGGGCTAGCAAAATGCACCTTTGTCTGTGTGGACAAAAATCCTTGCACCTTCCCTGGCACTGAAATTCCAGTTTCTTTGCATTCTAGCTAATAGTGTGCTGTTTTATGTACAACTGGTAATTGTTAGTTTCTATGAAAAGTGTGTGACTTTCTATATGTTGCACATATTTTGCAGGTTTGGCACAGATTTACCAAAATGGTTTATTTTAACCACTTGATCACTGTGCACTTAAACCCCCTTCCTAACCAGACCAATTTTCAGCTTTCAGCGCTCTCACATTTTGAATGATAATTACTCAACATTCAACACTGTACCCATACAATGTTTTTGTCCTTTTTGTCACATAAATAGAGCTTTCTTTTGGTGGTATTTAATCACCACTGGGTTTTTTATTTTTTGCGCTATAAATCAAAAAAGACCACACATTTTGTAAAAAAATGAATTTTTCTTAATCTCTGTTATAAAATTTTGCAAATTAGTAATTTTTCTTTATAAATTCTTGCCAAAATTTATACTGCTACATATCTTTGGTAAAAATAACCCAAATCGGTGTATATTATTTGACCTTTGTGTAAGTTATAGAGTCTACAAGCTATGGTGGCAATCATTGAAAATTGATCACACCTGATCACACCCGATGTACTGATGGCCTATCTCATTTCTTGAGACCCTAACAAGCCAGGAAAGTACAAATACCCCCCAAATGACCCATTTTTGGAAAGTAGACATTCCAAGGTATTTAGTAAGTTGCATGGTTAGTTATTTAATGTTGTATTTTTTTCCCACAATTCTTTGCAAAATTAAGATTTTATTTTTCCCACAAAATGGTCATGTTAACAGGTTATTTCTCTCAAATGGTATGTGCATACCACAAATTACACACCAAAATACATTCTACTATTCCTCCTGAGTATGGTGATACCACATGTGTGAGACTTTTATACAGCCTGGCCACATAGCCTGGCCCAACTTTGAAGTAGCACCTATAGGCATTCTAGGAGCATAAATTATACATCTCATTTCTCAACCACCTATTACACTTTTGAAGGCCCTGGAGCACCAGGACAATGGAAACACCCACAAAATTACCCCATTTTGGAAAGCTAACACCCCAACGTAAAATCTATGAGGCATAGTAAGTCATTTAAATGGTTCATTTTTTTCCAGAAGTTTTTAGTAAATGTGGAAAAAAATGGAAACACATTTTTTTTACACAAAGTTGTCCATTTATAAGATATTTCCAACACATAGCATGTACATAGCAAAAATGACACCCCAAAATACATTCTGCTACTCGTCCTGAGTATGGCGATACCACATGTGTGAGACTTTTATACAGCCTGGCCACATACAGAGGCCCAACATTGAAGTAGCACTGTCAGGCGTTTTAGGAGCGTAAACTACACATCTCATTTCTCAACCACCTATTACACTTTTGAAGGCCCCGGGCACCAGGACAATTGAAACACCCAGAAAATGACCCCATTTTGGTAAAAGGCTAACACCCCAGCGTATAATCTATGAGGCATAATCAGTCATTTGAATGGTTCATTTTTTTCCAGAAGTTTTTGGAAAATGTGGAAAAAAATGGAAACACATTTTTTTTTACACAAAGTTGTCCATTTATAAGATATTTCCAACACATAGCATGTACATATCAAAAATGACACCCCAAAATATATTATGCTACTCCTCCTGAGTATGGCAATACCACATGTGTGAGACTTTTATACAGCCTGGCCACATACAGAGGCCCAACATTGAAGTAGCACCGTCAGGCGTTTTAGGAGCATAAATTACACATCTAATTTCTCAACCACCTATTACACTTTTGAAGGCCCCGAAGCACCAGGACAATGGAAACAGCCACAAAATGACCCCATTTTGGAAAGCTAACACCCCAACATATAATCTATAAGGCATAATCAGTCATTTGAATGGTTCATTTTTTTCCAGAAGTTTTTGGAAAATGTGGAAAAAAATGGAAATGTATTTTTTTTACACAAAGTTGTCCATTTGTAAGATATTTCCAATGCATAGCATGTACATAGCAAAAATGACACCCCAAAATGTATTCTGCTACTCCTCCTGAGTATGGCAATACCACATGTGTGAGACTTTTATACAACCAGGCCACATACAGAGGCCCAACATTGAACTAGCCCCGTCAGGCGTTCTAGGTGCATTAATTATACATCTCATTTTTCAACCACCTATTACACTTTTGAAGGCCCCTGGGGCACTAGGACAATAGAAACACCCACAAAATGACCCTATTTTGGAAACTAAACACTCCAATGTATAATCTATGAGGCCTAATGAGTCTTTTGAACATGTCATTTTTTTCCACAAGTACTTATAAATGTGGAAAGAAAATGAAAACGCATTTTTTTACACAAAGTTGTCCATTTATAAGATATTTCTAACACATAGTATGTACTTAGCAAAAATGACACCCCGAAATACATTCTGCTACTCCTCCTGAGTATGGCTATACCACATGTGTGAGACTTTTACACAGCCTGGCCACATACAGATGTCCAACATCAAAGGAGCACCATCAGGTGTTCTAGGAACATAAATTACGCATTTAATTTCCTGACAACCTATCACATTTTTGAAGGCCCTTCATATTTCTAACACATAGCATATACATACCAAGAATTACACCCCAAAATACCTTCTGCTGAGCAAAGGGTAAACAAAAGATTACCTGTGGTTTTAGTAGTGCAGTTGTCCACAGGAGGAGAGCCCTGATCCAGGCAGGCAGGGACGTGGTCAGCGAATTGTCCAGGCAGCAGTATATTGTCCATAGTCAATACAGACAGGAATACTGTTCATATACAGTCCAGAGTCAGTGCAGGTAGAGATATTGCCAGCAGTGCCAAAATATTGGTCCTGGTAGTAGGCAGGAACATGGTCCATAGTACAGGTAGCAGGCCAGGAAAGAATAGGGACAGGCGTAGAAGCTTCTCCCACCCAAATCGCTTTGAAGCCTCGGAGTCTCCAGACCCTAATCTGGGAATGAGAAAACCAAATAATTTGTTTTCTTCATCCAGAAAAATCATTCTGGAGCCCCTCACATATGTGAGACCCCTGTGTTTATGAAACCCACTACTCCAGTATCAGGGTAAAAGATCAGTCCAAGAGGCAGGCAAAAAAACGTGGTCAATAAACAGTCCAGGGTCAGTTCCAAAGCAGGCAGAGGTATGTTTAGCATTAAGCAGAAGCATTGTCGTATAACAGGCCAGGGTCAGTTCCAGAGCAGGCAGAGGTATGTTTAGCATTAAGCAGAAGCATTATCGTATAACAGGCCAGGGTCAGTTCCGGAGAAGGCAGCGGTATGTACATTGCAGTGGCATAAGGGGTGTGGAGGAAATTGACAGGAAATGAGAATTACCATACTTCACTAATAATGTACACAAGTATGGTAACGGCGGAAACATTCGCCTATACAGAGGCCTGGTTGGGAAGGACATTGTGGACAATAATATACGATGTCTTTTCTAGCTCCTCTTCTGGAGCACACCCGGCATTTCTTCTGCCATTTTCGGCCTGTTTCATGGGGGGGAGTCTCTCAGGAAAATGCCGTTCACGGAGTCTACTCACTGCATCCGAGCGAATGCTTTCTGGTGGGCCTTCAGGATACAAAAGGGTGGTGATGACTTCTTCTTGGTAACGAAGATAAGATACGGGGCTCTGGGTAGATTTACGGTAAATAACATAACTGTTGTACATGGCCAAACTGAAAAAATAAATGGAGACTTTTATATACCAATAGCAGCTTTTTCTGGTGAGAAGATAGGGTTGAATCATTTGATCATTAAAATCGACTCCCCCATGTACAAATTGTAGTCATGGATACATGTTGGTTGCTGGATTGGGCCATTTCTTCCTTGGATTTCCACGTAGGTGTTGTTATGGATAGATGGGAACATGTGGACATTTCGTTTATTCCTCCACCTGACAGCCAATATCTCATGATTTCGCAAAGACGCCGTCTCCCCTTTTCGTAATCTTTCAGTAACAAGCCTTTGCGGGAAGCCCTTCCTATTGGCTCTCACTGTTCCACATGCTGGAGTGCTCCTTAGGTGAAGATAGCAGAAGAGGGGCAAGCTTGTATAAAAATTATCCACATAAAGGTGGTAACCCTTTCCAAGAAGTGGATATATAAGCTCCCATACAACTTTTCCACTGGCTCCCATGTACTCTGGGCATTCAGGGGGATGCAGTTGAGTGTCCTTCCCTTCGTACACCAGGAAGCTGTAGATGTACCCCGTGGCTCAGTCACACAGCTTGCATAGTTTAACCCCATATCGGGACCTTTTGCTGGGGATAAACTGCCTGAAGCCAAGCCTGCCTGTGAAATGAACAAGTGATTCATCCACGAAGATGTTTTGGTCGGGGGTAAATAATTGGG
This sequence comes from Glandirana rugosa, assembly GCA_018402905.1. Taxonomy (NCBI): domain Eukaryota; kingdom Metazoa; phylum Chordata; class Amphibia; order Anura; family Ranidae; genus Glandirana; species Glandirana rugosa. The sequence continues at coordinate 219,660 of BLSH010255480.1, forward strand.
AGAATTTCTCAGAGAAAAAATTTAGGAGTGGCCAAATTTTAAATAATTTATCAAATGATGGGTCATTTTGGGGAGGGCTCTGGGAGTTATCATTGTAGTGGAGGAACCGCATAATCATCAGGTATCTTGATCTTGGCATAATCGATGAATGGATGGGCATGTGGTGGATTGGGTGGGTAGACCAATAAGAATATAATTCATTTTTTTTGTTATTCCCATGTTTAAAGTTAGGCCTAAAAATGTTTTAAATTCTTCTACTGTCAATTCTCACCACTTGTAGGGACGGGCGTAGCTTGAACGGGGGTTGCTTGTTATATACTGTTGTGCATAGAGGTTGCACTGGGCCACGATGGAAGATAATAGGTCTTGGGTAAAAATTAAATTAAAAAAATCAATTAAAGGCAAAATTCTCTGTGTTCACCTGGACACCTGGCTAGACAGTGAAAGGTGGGACGTTTGCTGCTCCTGAATTTGAAGGAAGCCACAGAGGGTTTTCAAGGGCATAGGGAAAGCCGGCATGGGTTCTAATCCTTTGGGGCTGAGGACACCCCGCTAGTGCTTGGCCTTTGTTGCACTGGTATATCATCTCTTGTGGCTGGCACTGCGCCACTGGTGGATGGAACTGAGCTGCTGGTTGATGCCACTGCATTTCTGGTGGATGGCACTGAGCTGCTGGTTGATGCCACTGTGCTACTTGTGGTAGCTTGCTGCTCCATGCCAGAACGCCTTCGCTTCATGGGCACGCTTTCCTCTTCCTCTGATTCTGTTTCAGACCCACTGCTTACAAAGGGTTCAAATTCTGAACCAGAATCAGACTCAGACTCAGAGAGCTTCCCGCTGCATTTTTCTTGCCATATTGGTAACTGTGGGCTGTGCTGACAAACTGGTGTAGTAGGTACACTCGGACAGATATGGGTGCACTAATGGGTGCTGATGAGGCTTTTCTAATGAGGCTGCACTGCTGGGTGGTGAAGAGGCTGCACTGATGGGTTCTGATGAGGGTGCACTGATAGGTGCTGATGAGGTTGCACTGATGTACACTAATGCACCACACTGATGATGCACTTATTAGCTGGCACTGATGTGCACTGATAAGGCGGCACTGACAGATGCTGATGAGGATCCACTGATATGGGCAGGGATGAGCGCTGTAGTGGCACTGATGAGCGATGTAGTGGCACAGATGAGCGCTGTAGTGGCACTTAAGAGCAATGTAGTGGCATGGATGTGCGCTGTAGTGGCAGGGATGAGCGATGTAGTGGCACGGATGAGCGCTGTAGTGGCACTGATGTGACACTGATGAGCACTGTAGTAGCACTGATGAGCGCTGTACTGGCACTGATTACTGTAGGTGCCCTGATGGCACAGATGAGCACTGTAGTGGCACTGGGCGCGGTAGTGGCACAGATGAGCACTGACGTGGCACTGAAGTGGCACTGATGAGCACTGTAGTAGCACTGATGAGTGCTGTAGTGGCAGTGATGATGAGCACTGTATTGGCACCGATGAGCACTGTAGTGGCACTAATGTGGCACTGATGAGCACTGTAGTGGCACTGGGTGCTGTAATGGCACAGATGAGCATTGACGTGGCACTAATGAGCACTGTAGTGGCACTGGGCGCTGTAGTGGCACAGATGAGCACTGACGTGGCACTAATGAGCACTGTAGTAGCACTGATGAGTGCTGTAGTGGCAGTGATGATGAGCACTGTATTGGCAATGGTGAGCACTGTAGTGGCACTAATGTGGCACTGATGAGCACTGTAGTGGCACTGGGTGCTGTAGTGGCACAGATGAGCACTGACGTGGCACTAATGAGCACTGTAGTGGCACTGGGCGCTGTAGTGGCACAGATGAGCACTGATGTGGCACTGGTGGCACAGATGGGCACGATGTGGCACAGATGAGCACTGTAGTGGTCCTGTAGGGCACAGTTGATCACTGTAGGGTACCGACGATCACTGTATGGCACAGTAGTGGCACTGATGGGTACTGTAGTAGCACTGATGGGTACTGTAGTGGCACAGGTGGCACTGGGTACTGTAGTGGCAAAGGTGGCACTGCTGGGTACTGTAGTGGCACTGCTGGGTACTGTAGTGGCACAGATGGCACTGTTGGGTACTTAAGTGGCACTGCTGGGTGCTTTAGTGGCACTGCTGGGTACTGTAGTGGCACTGTCTAGTACTTTTGGGGCACTAAATGGCACTGCTGGGCACAGATAGCTGATGGAGGTCACTCATTAAAGCTCTCCTCTCCTCACACAGTATCGGTGTGAGGAGAGAAGAGAACAGGACCTCTTCATGACCTTTCTGTGTTTACATTGTGATTGCTCCCTCATTGGAGGGAGCGATCACGTGGTAAAGGGCCGTTGCTATTCGCCCTTTACTGCGATCCGTGCTGCGCCGGGTCCCGTGAACGCACTAGGGGGCGCGCAGGAACGTGATTCTGGGAGGACGTCCATGGACCTCCCAGAATAACCCAACCACGCTGTGGACGTCTTTTGTCTATAGCGAGGTCGGGAAGTGGTTAACATTCAACACACTTTTATTAACATTCACTAAAATGTAGATTCACTGACATTAAATTTTAAATTTTAGATAGGTAGGTAATGCTAGTGTTGATTTTTTTGCGCAATGTGTAGTGAATGCCAGTAAATTCAGACTCCAAGTCATATATGGCATTGTAGCACAATCATTCAGAAATAATAATGTTCTTAAGATCCAATGTATCTTAATGGCTGGACATTAATGTCTTGAACAAATATTCATACCCCTTGAAATTTTTCACATTTTGTCATGTTACAACCAAAAACTTAGATGTATGTTATTGGGATTTTATGCGATAGACCAACACAAAGTGGCACATAATTGTAAAGTGGAAGGAAAATGATAAATGGTTTTCAACTTTTTTTTACAAATAAATATCTAAAAAGTGTGGCGTGCATTTGTATTCAGCTCCCCTGAGTTAATAATTTGCAGAACCTCCTTTTGCTGCAATTAGAGCTGCAAGTCTTTTGTGTATGTCTCTATCAGCTATGCACATCTAGAGAGTGAAATGTTTGGCCATTCTTCTTTGCAAAATAGCTCAAGCTCTGTCAAATTGGATGGAGAGTGTCCACAAACAGCAATTTTCAAGTCTTGTCACAGATTCTCAATTGGATTTAGGTCTGGACTTTGACTGGGCCTTTCTAACACATGAATATGCTTTGATCTAAACCAGTGGTTCTCAACCCCAGTCTTCGGGACCCACCAACAGGCCAGATTTTCAGTATTATCTTGGGGAGATGCAGACTAGAATACTGCAATCACTGAGCAGCAAATTATATCACCTGTGGTGTATTTCAGTTATCCTGCAAACCTGGCCTGTTAGTGGGTCCCGAGGACCGGAGTTGAGAACCACTGATCTAAACCATTCCATTGTAGCTCTGGCTGTATGCTTGGGGTTGTTGTCCTGCTGGAAGGTGAACCTCTGCTCCAGTCTCAAGTCTTTTGCAGACTCTAATGTGTTTTCTTCTAAGATGCCCTGTATTTCGCTCCTTCCATCCCATCAACTGACCAGCTTCCTTGTCCCTACTTAAGAAAAGCATTCCCACAACGTGATGCTACCACCTCCATATTTCAGGGTGGGGATGGTAGTTTCAGGGTGATGTGATTAGTTTTCCGCCACACATAACGTTTTGCTTTTAAGCCAAAAAGTTCAATTCTGGCCTCATGTTACCAAAGCACCTTCTCTCACATGTTTGCTGTGTCCCCCACAGCTTCTCAAAGCTGCAAATGAAACTTCTTATGGCTTTCTTTCAACAATGGCTTTCTTCTTGCCACTCTTCCATAAAAAAACTGATTTGTGGAGTGCAGGACTAATAGTTGTCCTGTGGACAGATTCTCCCACCTGAGCTGTGGATCTCTGCAGCTCCTCCAGTGTTACCATGGGCCTCTTGGCTGCTTCTCTGATTAATGCTCATCTTGCCAGTCAGTTTAGGTGGACAGCCATATCTTGGTAGGTTTGCAGTTGTGCCATACTCTTTCCATTTTCGGATTTAACAGTGCTCTGTGAGATGTTCAAAGCTTGAGATATTTTTTTTATGTTTAAAATATTTTATTGCGTTCTCAAGAACATACAAAGGAGAAAAGGCACAGTAAGTATGGTAAGGCCATACCAAAAGTACAAACGATAAAACATGAAAGAAGACATAAGCATGTACATAAGTGGACTCATTACAAAATATAACATATTGAGGGGGGGCGCAGGGCCGCCTCCGGTCCCTCAACCCGACACCCCAACTGGGATCTAACTGTGTCCGGAGGAGGGGCAGGGCCGAGCCCATAACGGGCCACCCCCTATACTGGCAGCCTAGGGTCTGCCGAAAGACAGAAAAGGATAATGGGTGTACCTTTGGTGCCAATTGGCCCCGTAGGGCTGCTTCTAAATAATTGAGTTTTTTTATAGCCTAACCCTGAATTAAACTTCTTCACAACTTTATTCCTGACCTGTCTGGTGTGTTCCCTGCCCTTCATGATGATGTTTATTCACCGAGGTTCTCTAGCAAACATCTGAGGGTTTCACAGAATAGCTGTATTTATACTGAGAACAAATTACACACAGCTGGACTCTATTTACTAAGTAGGTGACTTCTGAGGGCAATTGACTCCACTAGATTTTAGTTAGGGGCATAAGGTCTCATACACATGGACGTTTTTTGACTCCGGCGTTTTCTGGCATTTTTTGCAGCTCTTCATGTTAGTCAATGGCCCCGTAAAACACTGAAGTTTTTGAGCTGTAGATGGCGTCGGCGTTAGTGAGCTGAAACTAGAACCCACGGCCAGCGCGTTCTGAGGCTGTAATGTTTTGGCGTTTTTTGACGCCGCAAAACGCTCACTAATGCCAACTAACGCCGTACCGGCGTTAACCGGTGTTTTTTGACGCCAACGTTTTTAGGTTGAAAAATAGCAGAGGGATGATTTTTTTTCAAAAACGCCTATTGATGCAGACGCTCACTAACGCCGATGCGTAACGCCGAAAAACGCCGATTTCTTTTCCTTGACGTCGGGCCCGATGTTTTGTTTATTTTTTTATGTTTCAATATTTTTTTATTGGTTTTACGAAAAATGACAATACATAAGTTATCATCAATACATTGGTTTAACAGATACTTACAAAGCGAAAATCTGTGAGGGAAGATTAACAAATGCTAATGAACATCATTTAAATCTGCATTCTTGTAGTTGTTGATAACATTTTACATGTGATTATGCACTTGGTATTCGTGGGGGAGTTGTTTTTATTAGTGTTGAGGATTCCCCTTCTTTTGTGTTTCCTCGTCTATGTTTATTTGAAGGGTTAATTATTAATAACCATTAACAGTAAACCTTGAACATTAACCTGTAATAGTAACCGTTGGACAGTCATCAACGTCTGTAGTTGGAAGTAATATGTGTTAGGCCCAACTGGCCATGTATCTGGCTAGCCGGCCTCCCCTCACAGGACACCCCAGTGGGAGCTACTTTGTGTCCCGCAGGGTTGGCCCTCCAGTGTTGCTCATACCTCCACTGCTTACTCCATTAATTTTCGGAGGGCTAGGTGAGATATTTAGCTGATCCGGAATTCATCCAGGTGAGCCACAGTTGCCATGAATTGTGTGCCTTACCCAGTTTTCCTTGGCTGGATGCTTGTATAATTTCATAACTACTATGGGTATTGATTAGGTTTATTGTATCTACTAATTTTGGAGGTTGTGGGGATTTCCAAAGTTTCATGATACTAGATCTGGCTGCCAGTAGAATGTGTGTTACTACATTTCTGTGTTGATAGTGGATTTTTTCTATGTTTAGATTAAGTAAACCCAATGCTGGTGAGATCTCTAAGGGGGTGCCAGTAGTTTCTTGGATTATGTGGAATACATCTTTTCAGTACGCCTGTATTTTTAAGCAGTCCCACATTATGTGCAGGATGTCGTCCTTTGCTGAATTGCATCTCCAGCACTTATTGCTGTTTTTGGTGTCGAACGTCGCTAACTTGGCTGGGTTAAGGTACCATCTCAGGGACATTTTGTATGTGAGTTCCCACAGGGATGAGCACTGAGTTGCTTTAAATATTGAATTGAGTGCATTTTGTCATTGTGAGTTTGTATAGCTATGTCCTAAATCGTGTTCCCAATGGAGGTGTGCCCTTGTTTTAGAAAATTCTTTTTTTTGACTGATACTATTGTATATTGTCGCTATACCTTTTTCTTTGGTTGATATGGCGTTAAAAAATGCCCATAGTTTTGGGGGCATTGTATACAACCTAGATTCTATAGATTTGAAACATATGTTTACCCTGTGGAATGTAAAGAGTTCTGTGTGTGGTAGTGTGTATTCTTTTTGAAGGATTTCAAATGATTTAGTTCTTTTATTCATTCGGATGTTTTCTAGGTAACCTTTAGCTTTCCAGTTTTTGAGGTTCAGGTCAATGGCTACCTGTTCTAGGATTCCTATTGGGTAGTTGGGTGTGATATTTCCTGGGTTTGCTTTCAGTTTCTCTATCAACTTCCTCCATGTGTGCGCTGTAGCTTTGATGGGTGGGGGTGCTGCAGTGGGTATTTTCCCTTCTAATGGTATGCTTAGTATCCACTCTTTCAAGTTGGATTTAGGAATATAAGCGGATTCCAAATTACCTTATGTTTTGGTGGGTTGTGGTAGAAACCAGTCTTGTATTGGTGTTGGCATAGCCGCTATATAGTAGTCCTCAAAGTCTATAGAACTAGTGCCTCCTGCCTTTTTGTGTTTAATGAGTGTTGTGTGTGCGCATCTTGGTTTTTTCCCCTTCTATAAGCATTGGTTGAGGATAGTTTGGAGCGATTTGAAGTAGGATTGGGGTATTTGTATCGGAATGGTCCTGAATAGATATAATATCTGTGGTAGATGAAGCATTTTAAATGCCGCTAATCTCCCACTCCATGACAATTCATGTTTATTTAGCTTTTGAGATTCAGATTTAAGTGTCTCTAAGGCTGGTTTGAAATTGGTATTGAATAATCTTTTCACCTTTTTAGGTAGCTGTATTCCTAGATATTTAATACTTTCCTTGGCCCAGGTGAATGGATGTTGTGTTTGTAGAAGATTACTTGTGGTTGCATTAACACCCATGTCTAACACGTTTGATTTGTGTGCATTTGCTTTGTAATAAGATACCTTGCTGAAGAGGTCTAAAGTTTTTCGCACTTCTGCCAGGGAGGGAACCGGGTTCGACATCATCAAAATTACGTCATCTGCAAATAAGCTGATTTTGTGAGTCGTTTTGCCTATGTCAATGCCTGAAATTTGTGTGTTTTTCCTGATCAGTTCTGCTAGAGGCTCTAGAGACAGGTTAAGAATTAATGGAGATAAGGGGCATCCTTGTCTGGTTCTGTTAGTTATATGGAACGGCTTTGATAGCATGCTAGCTGAGAGACCTTGGGCAGAGGGGGTCGTGTATAGAGCCAATATTGCCTTTAGGATGTGGCCTGTGAACCCAAATTTTTGGAGGACTTGTTGGAGATATGTCCAATAAACCCTGTCGAACGCCTTCTCCGCGTCCAGTGAGAGGAGCAGAGAAGGCGTTCCGCTGAGCTCCGCATGATGGAACACATTTATCAGTCTCCTAGTGGCGTCTGCTGCTTGTCGGCCTTTGGTGAAGCCTGCCTGGTCTGTATGTATTAGGGTGGGCATTAAGGTGTTCAATCTGGTGGCTATGGTTTTTGCAAACAATTTGAGATCTAGATTCAGTAAAGAAATTGGATGAAAATTTAGTGTCTCGTTCGGTTCCCTCCATGGCTTCGGCAGCGTGATTATAAGCGCTTGCAGATTCTATGCTGGGAATTTGGAAGTGGAGGCAGTGTCATTATACAATGCAGTCAAGCTTTTTAGTAGAATTTGGGAGAATTGTTTGTAGTATTCTCCAGTAAGACCATCCGGTCCTGGAGCTTTATTAGGGGGAAGTGATTTTATAGTGTTGTGAATTTCACATTCTGTAAAGGGTGCATTGAGGAGGTTGATTTGACTGTTACTGAGTTTGGGAAGATTAACTAGGTCTAGAAATTTTTTGATCTCCTCTAGAGTTGGTTGTGGTGTCGTGTGGTCTCGATTTAGATTGTAGAGGTCACTGTAATAGGAGCTGAATGCATCAGCAATATCCTGTGGCTTAGTTAGTCTCTTTTTGGTGTGTGGATGGTAGATATAGTCAATGTGAATTTTGAATCTGTGTCCTTTCAATCTGTTGGCAAGTGCCTTCCCTGCCTTGTTAGATGTGGAGTAAAAGGAGGCTTTAAGCTTCTGTTGTGTATTTTCGAATGAGTATAATAGTAGGAATCTCAGGTCATGTCTTAAATTCAAAAGTTGGGCAGTGCGTTGAGGAGTGGTATTCTGTTTATTGAGTGTCTCGAGTTTTTCGATTTGATCTGTAAGATCTATGAGATGCTGCGTCCTCTTTTTTTTATACCTTGAGGTTATTTGTATTAGCATCCCTCTTACAGAGGCTTTATGAGCGTTCCACACCATGGCCTTGTCTCCCACTGATCCGATGTTGATGTCAAAATATTCTTTCAGGTGGGATTCTATTTCCGGGGCAAAATTAGGGTTTTGGAGAATATAATTGTTTGCCCTCCATATGGGGTTTTTACAGTATTGAGATGAGTCAGTTATCTCGAAAGAGATCGGTGCGTGGTCATACCACGTCATGGTGTGGATCGTCGAGTTTGAGATTCTCTACAAGAGCCATTTGTCGGTTAGGAACAAGTCTATTCATGAGTAGGTTTTAGGTGGTGGCGAGAAGTACATGAAGTCCTTCTCAGCTCCGTGAAGGCAGCGCCATACATCAAATAGATCATGTTGAAGTAGGAACTTCTTTAGGGGGGAATCCCTTCTTTTAGCTGCGGTTGTAGAGTCCAAGTGTAGGTCTACTGTGGCGTTGAAGTCTCCACAGAGTAACAAGTGTCCTTGTTGTATAGGTTTAGCGATTTTCATCACTTTCTGCAGGAATTTATATTGTTGAGAGTTGGGTGCGTAAATGTTGATGAGAGTATATTGTTGCTTATTGATAGTACATGCCAAGATGAGAAATCGCCCCTTAGGATCTGTAAGCTTCTGCTGAAGGGAGAAAGTTACAGTATTTTTGATGGCGATGAGCACTCCTCTTTTCTTTTCAGAGAAAGATGCTGTAAATATGTGTGGAAAATGTTTATTGGAGCATTTAGGTGGTGCTGAAGTTAAAAAGTGTGTTTCTTGGACACAAAGGATGTCGCTGTGTTTTTCTCGTGCCGTGCGCCATAGTGAGTGTCTTTGCGCTGGGTGGTTGAGACCGTGAGCATTAATTGATAAAATGTTCAATGGCATGTTGTACTTAGGTGTGAGTGGGTGGGTCGAGTAACACTTACAGTTGTGCTGCTTCCACTTGTGGTTATTTCCGGATGGTGGGATTTCTAGTAAGCTGTTGGAGCGATTATCTTTCAGTGTTGTCACTGGTGAAAGAAAGTTCGTTAGAGAGGGAACACATAAAATAATGCGTAAATGATGCTGACAAAAACAGTGATTAGAACTGAATTTAGTCACCGCTATGGGGGTGTACAGTTTTTTGAAGGTTAAGTTGAACAAATGGTGGCTGCAGAGTCGGGAAGATTATATTAGGAGATATTTGCCCTTCGTTGGAAACCTTGGCTGGTCTCTGAGGCCCTTCTTCCTCTGGTGCGTTGCGGTTTAGAAGTTCCAGGAGAGGGTTGAAAATGGGGGGATTCCAGCGGAGGTTCTGGTATTATTCCCCAGTGATGCAGGAGTTGCAGACCTTCCTTGAGATTGTCAATTTTGTGTGTAGTGACAACTAGAGTTGAGCGAACCTCTGGAAGTTCGGGTTCTGCTGGTCCGTCCGAACTTCGGGACAAAGTCCGGGTCCGGGTCCGGACGGAACCCGAACGATCGCACGGACAACGAACCCCATTGAAATCAATGGGGACCCGAACTTTTATGCACAAAAATGGCTGTAACAAAGTCCTGGAAAGCCCTAGAGGGCTGCAAAAGGAAGTAAAATGGGGGTAAGGGTAGGGCAAGTGCCCTACAAAAAAATGGGGACAGGGAAATAACTGTAAATATTTTTAAAAAAATAAAAACATAAAAAAAGCAAAAATGGAGGTGAATGTGGATCATCTTCAAACTGTGTCTGAAAAGTATTAATTAATGGTAGAAGCCATATAACTGTTCTAAAATCATCTTCAAACTAGGGCAAGTGCCCTAC
>BLSH010255480.1:249417-266957 GCA_018402905.1 Glandirana rugosa
CAAATGTTAGTCAAGATTATTTTGACAGTAATGTAAGTGTATTTGTTTTATAGTTGTTAATTCTGCTACGTTCAACAGTTACATACAACATTAGAAACAGAAATCAAGAACCTGTAGTTTGGTATAGTTAGTCAACCTAACTGCAACAAATCGTGATAGATCCTTGATTTGTTTTATTTTCCACAATCAATCTCTACTCGCTTGAAGATCTTCAGGCCCAAGACGACCAAGCCGGCTTGAAGCCCTGTTTAGTTATTTCCCTGTCCCCATTTCTTTGTAGGTCACTTGTCCCACCCTTACCCCCATTCCCTTCCTTTTGCAGACCTCTAGGACCTTCCAGGACTATTTTACAGCCATTTTGTGCCTAAAAGTCTGTGTCCCCATTGATTTCAGTGGGGTTCGGGGTCCGGGACAAAGTTCGGGTTCTGTCCGGACCCCAACCCGGACTTTGTCCCGAAGTTCGGCCGAACCAGCAGAACCCGGACTTCTAGAAGTTCGCTCATCTCTAACTAACACCTTTTATTTTGTTTAGTTCCTAGATAGTGCTAAACAACGTCAATCCAACTGATTGATATGGTTTGATGTCCAAGAACTAAAGACAAAGATTACAACATACATTGACAACTTGCATCGTCTTAATTGTTGATATTTTGTTTATGTGAATGTAATGACAGTTTTATTAGAACTGATTGTAAACAGAGCAGCTAATAATTTTGATGCTGCGTGATGGATATTCAAGTTTTTTCCCTCTGATTAAGTTGAATTTGAAACATATTTCTAAGGGTTTGGAGGGTATAAGAATGCCTAAACATAATAATATGTTTATCTTCCTCTACTGTCCCTTCCTGTGTGTATTTAGCTTGATTTATAGCAGGATCTAGTTTAATAGATTCTGCCATAATCGTTGCAGTGGCCTGTAATACAGAGCCACTGTTGGAGTGTGTGAAAAAAGAACAGAATCCACAGGATATGCATAGTGCAGGAAGAGAACGGGTGACAACTGGTGTTTGAGTTGAAGTATATTTTTCTATATGAATGACCATTTGAATTCAAGCTAATCGTGTCATTTATTATGGAAAAAGTAATTTTATGTCCGCTCATAATTGATAGTTTCTATTAGAGATAATCATGATTATGGCAATGGTTGCAAATTTTAAACCAAGTCCTTCCAAATTAAGGTGTTGTAATTTTGACATATACATTGTTATATGTGACACTTAGTGATCTTTTGGCCACCACATTTGATACAATTTTCTTGGTAAATGTTTATGAAATTAAATAGGTTCCCGGGTTTGGTTTTCCTCAATTCTCCCCAATTGCTTGGGTGTGGGACTGGCATGTAGAGTATAATCACACATCAGGTGTGGGTAGTTTGTACACACATATTGAGGTCAGTATACACAAGAGCCAGTTAGCCTTCCGGAATGTTTTTAGAGTGTAGGAGGAGACCGGAGTACACAAAGGAAATATACACACATTAAGTGGTTTGAAGTTGGGCTTATGGTTGGACATTGTTAAGTTTAGATAAAAAGTAGAGTTCAGGTGGGAGATGAGTGGTGGTGCTCCTGTACCAATATTTCACCCTGAACGAGAAAAAGCTGAGTTTTTCCTTTTAGTGTTAGGCCAGGTCACTAGGGATTGTGGATTTAACTGTTCAGACATCTAAATCCATGATGGGGTATATGGGCATTATTGTAAGTATGGAAGGTTGGACTGGCAGTCTTGGTAACACACCTGCCTTGACGTCAACCACAAGCACATTGGAAAAAGGAGACAAACACTTTTGACAGCAGCAACCATCTATAAAGACTTTGCAAATGATCAGCAGCTGAACTGTTGGTATAAGTTACACCTGTTCTGATGGTTGAATACCTGAACTGTTCCATCCGTTATCACGGTCAAGTGCCTGAATTGTTTTAACTGTTACATCCGCTATCATGGTCAAGTACCTGAATCTGATCATGAAGTACCTGAACTGCTTTGTCTGCTCTGATGGCCAAGTGCTTGAACTATCTGTAAAGTTCCAGCTACCATGTGGTTATGTGCCTGCACGTCTATGACGTGTGAGCTGCAATAGTCCGGAGGACATGGACTTTGTATTCTACAGTTTTTTCAGTTCTACAGCATTGCAATTGTTGTGCTGCAGCTGCGATCTGATCACCGGATGTCTATGACTCTGCTGTCCATCACCAGGTATGTAGGACTTTGACAACTTTCTACACGTTTAAACTCTTGGAAAGGAAATTTTGATGTCCATACCTGATCCTGTGCTTTCGAAAGGAGAAGTTTGGTGTTCTTCTGTTAGTCCAACATATAGTTTTTTAAGTTTGGATATTTTTATATTTTTCAGCCCTAACATAGCCAAATGAGGTGTTTTATGCAGGTAAATCTGAAAGGGAAAGGAAAGTAGGTGGGAGAATTATTCTTTTTGTTTACAATAATCAGGTGCTTTCCTTCTAATATTGATGTGTTTATGTACAGTTGGAGGCATTATATGATTTGTGAGCCAGGGGGTGGAGTGTTGGGGAAATTGTATATTTTGTTTCAATAGCTTTTTATTGAATTTTCAAGAACATACAGAAAACAGTGGTATCGTCAAATATAGAATAAGATACATAACTCGTAACACTGAGTCAGTTATGAGTAGAGGCATTGCATATATATATCTCAATAGTCATCAAACATTGGTTGCAGGAATATTGCTAATGTTACTGGCGATGCGTCACTCACCACCACCAGACACCCCAAAGGGAGCATGCTGTGTCCTAAGATGGAAGGCGACGCAACCAACACATATTTTATTTTGATATAATGTTTTTATTGGAAAACAATATCGTACAAAAACCCATCAATAACAGTAAGATGAGACGAAGCAGTTACTATGCACAAAATCCCCACCCAAAGCATAAACTGGGGGGAGATGAATACAGAAATCTGTACTGGACCATAACCTTAATACAGGGGGACCACGGATAATAATTGCATAAACCAACCCGCACAGCAAACAAATTGGGAATGAGTAACAAGAACTCCAGGACCAGATCCCTGAGGGAAGTGAGGGTCCCCGAGGCTACCCCCTGCCACCCCAGAGGAATCAAGCTGTGGCCAGGGAAACGCCCCCCAGAACCCCCACTCTCCCCCACGAGGTCAAAGGGACAACCTGGAAACCGGACCTGGAGGCATCTAAATCCAGACTAGGGGAACTAGATGTGAATCCCCCGATGATCCCGAAAACAACTGCTTAAGGGTGGTTGGATGAAACCCAACAAATAGGTGGTTTACTGTTCTAGCTTACATCCTGGGGAAACCAGGAAAAACCATATAAAAGTGAAGGAGAAGGGGGAAGGGCCCAAGAGAGGCGATAAAACAGAGAAAAAAAAGGGGTGAGGGAAGAAACGAGCAGAGGGAGGAAGGAGACGAAGAATGGAATGATCAGAGGGTGGCTACTGAAATTAAGGAAGGGGCGCAGCCTAGACAAACTAAACCCAAAACTGGTGATTGAGAAGAGGAATAAGGTCTTCATAATTGGATGCCCATGTATCGAGCCCAGGGTTCCCAGATGCTTTCAAATTTCGCCACCCTATCCAGGATAATGCTAGAGATCCTTTCTTGAGACATTATCCAGGAAACCTTACGTTTGACTGATTGAAAATAGACCCGGTGGGATTTCCATGCCCGAGCAACTGTCAGCTTTGCCCCCAGTAAGATAAAGAATACCAGTGCTTGGGAATGTTTGGATAAAGTCTGTACGGGTTGGTTGAGAAGAGCTACCTGCGGCTTCTGGGGAATGTCAGCATTGTTGATTTTACATAGCAAGTGGAATACCTTGTTCCAGAAGCTTCTAATTCTGGGGCATTCCCAGAAAATGTGTAAAAGAGAACCTTCATGACCGCAATTCCTAAAGCAAAGGGGGAAGAGGAAGGGAACATCTTAACCAGGCGGAGAGGAGTTAAATGCCATCTCGTTATGAGCTTAATGTTAGCCTCTACTAGGGAAGCGTTTAAAATACCTTTAAAAGATGTGGCGAAGGTCCGATGCCAGGTTTCGATGTCCCAGTCCACTCCAAGGTCCTCCTCCCAGGCCTGCATGTAAGAAGCCTTCTCCTGCGGGTCAACCAGCCCTGAATAAATTAGTGAGATTCCTCCCCTCACATCCGAGATGCCTGAACACCAGCATTCAAATGGGGTGGTTGACAGGAGGACTGACTTGTCCAGCCAAATGGAATGCAAGAAGTGTGAGATCTGAATAAAATGAAACATCTCAGTCGGGGGCATTTCTAATTGCTCAGAACAATATTTGAGGGTTAGGGGCCCCTGTGAGTTGAAATAATTGCCGATCCTAAGGAGGCCCTTATTGACCCACCATCCAAAAGCCCTAACGTCCTGACCAGGTGGAAAGAGGGGATTATTAAAAATGTGTGACATGGGGCGCCATTGGGACGTAGTTAGATTGGATTTGTGAATCCTATCACAGAGTTGAATAGAATGAGAGAGTGTCGGGGCAAGAATAGGTGGTCTAAGTCTAGAGGGACACCAGGCTAGATAATCCAAGGTGTATGAGGGAATGGCTTGTCTCTCCTTAGAGACCCAGTTGGGTTTGGAGCCCCTGGCATATATAATGGAAAATTGAGCCAGTTGCGCTGCTAAATAGTATGACCAAAGATTAGGAAGGCCTAAACCCCCTCTACATCTGGGATAGAACAGCACATGTTTAGGAAGACGATAGCCCTTTTTGCCCCAAACAAACTTGATTGTGGCGGATTGCAATCTATGCAAATGAAGTTTGTTGATTGGGACCGGCAGAGAGTGAAAGAAATAGAGGATCCTGGGTAGAAGGGTCATTTTAATTGCGTTAATTTTACCCAGCCAAGAGAGGCCAAGTGATTCCCAGTGAGCTAGGTCAGCTTGAATCTTTTTGTAAAGCGGGGGGTAATTTAATTCGTAAATGCGCTCGAATGAGGACCGGAGGGTGACCCCTAGGTAAGGGATACTCGACTCTCTCCAGAAAAAAGGGAAAGGTTTTGATAACCTTTCAGCTAAAGCAGGCGGCGTGGACACATTTAAGATCATAGACATATTAACCTGGAGGCCTGAACAAAAACTGAAGTCTTGTAAGACAATGATCGGGAGTGAAATAGGGGGAGAGGTGACAAATAACAATACGTCATCGGCAAAAAGCGCACATGTGTGGAAAGCCTGCCCACACTGGACTCCTTGGATATCAGGGTTAGTTCTAATGGTGATGGCTAATGTTTCCATTGTCATCACAGAAAAAAGCGGGGACAATGGGCAACCCTGTCGGGTACCCCGTTCAATCGGAAAGGAGTCTGAATAGTGACCTTGAAAGCACACCTGAGCCCTAGGCTGGGAATAAAGGGCTGAGAGCACAGAGATGAATCTGGGGCCGAAGCCCCATCTTCTCAGAATCGTGAACAAATAAGGTCAGGAGAGAGAGTCAAATGCCTTATGTAGATCAAGCGACAACAGAAGGCCCTCCTGAGCAGGCGCCACCCCCCCCAGCCCGATCGCAGGAGAGAAATAACATTTGAGGCTGGACGCATCTGGTCAGGACCCTGCCTCCCAGGAATAAAGCCAACCTGATCTCTATTCACATATAAGCCAATGAAGGATGAAAGACGGTTAGCAAGAATCTTAGTCATGATTTTAAGATCATTATTTATTAGGGAGATTGACCTGTAATTACAAATTTCGCTAGCATCCTTACCTGGCTTAAGTAGAACAGTGATGAAAGCTAAATTAGTCTGAGAGTCTAGGGGTTGACCCTCCCTAAGGGAGTTAAAAAGACGAGCTAAGTATTGTGAGAGAATGGGGGCAAATGTCTTGTAGTAAATGTTAGAAAATCCATCTGCGCCCGGGGCTGAGGACGTTTTAAGGTCTTTGATTACCTGCCAAATTTCGGATTCCGAGAAGGGAGCCTCTAGTGCAGACCTGTGTTGATCAATTTTGGGAAGGGGGATTCCCTCCAAAAAGGAATCGCCCCGGTCTGTATTTTCTAAAGATTTTTTAGAGTACAGGGTGGAGTAAAAATTGCGAAATTACTCTAAAATGCGCTTAGGATTCTGTGTAAGGGTAGCAGACAGGGATTTGATCCTTGGGCACGAGAGGAGCTTGAACCTGGGACAATTTAGAGGCCAACTTAGGGCCTATTTTATTGCCCGACAAATAAAAGTGTCCCGCTGTCCAGTGGAGATGTTTGTTCGCTGCCGATGTGAGGGCCAGGTTAAGAGCTAATTTGGCGGAATCCAGATCCGCTACAGAGTCCACCGTGGGAAGGTGCTTATGGGCACGACTAGCTTGTTTGAATGTGATTTCCAAATTTCTCAAGTCAATCTGACGTTCCCGTTTCCATTGTGCTCCTAGACGGATGAGAACTCCCCTAATCACAGCTTTATGCCCACCCCAAAGGGGATTGGGTGATATCTCGGGGGTGTCATTGAGCTTGAAGTAGTCCTTAATCTCATTCCCTATAATTATTCACCAAAGTGGGATCAGAGAGCAAGGACTCGTTCAGCCTCCAAGGGAGAGGGCCTGCAGGGGACGGATAGCCTATAAGCATAAGAGTAACTAGAGAATGGTCAGACCACGGCACTTCCAGAATTGAGGACCTTTGAAGCCTGTGAACCTCGCTTGAGGGGAGAAAAATATGGTCAATTCACGCATAGGTGTTGTGGGGTATTGAGAAGTGTGTAAAGTCTTTAGCCGAGGGATTAGCCTCTCTCCAAGAATCAACTAGACCAAACGAGTTGATAAGATGAGCTATTTTCAGACTTTGTCTGGGGGGAAGCTTAGGATGAAGATGCCCTGAGGACTGTTTGTCCAAGAGGCAATTAAATGTTATATTGGAGTCCCCGCCCATCACCAAAGTACCTTCGAAGTGGGGGGCTAGGGAAAGGAACAGACTCGAGAAAAACCCTGATTGTCCCTGGTTAGGGGAGTAGTAGGAGACGAACGTATGAATTAAGCCGCCTATTTCTCCCTTGACCAGAATATACCTTCCTTCCTGGTCTTTAACCATCAGTATGTGGTTGAAAGCCACTTTTTTAGAAATGAGGATAGCAACCCCCCTTTTCTTGGAATCAGCGTTAGAAAGATAAAAAGTAGGGAATTTGTAGTGCAGAAACGATGGCTTAAAGTTACCAGGGAAGTGGGTTTCTTGTAACATCACGACGTCAAGGCCTTTGGAGTGGTAGAATTGAAGAGCTTTACATCTTTTGGGGGGAGAATTTAGGCCCTGTATGTTGTGAGTAGCAAATTTCAGAGAGGAGAAGGGTGCTGCGGGCTTAGCCATGACCCCAGGAGGTGGGTAGATCTAGTGCAATACTGATAGTACTTACCACCTGATCAACTGGGAGGACCCTGGAGTGGACAGACAGAACCCAGGCAAAGGTTTCTGGGTGAGAGACATGGACCAGGCTGCTGTGTGAACTCCAAAACAGTAGCCAACCTCTGAAAAACAAAAAAAGCCATATGAATACTAAGGGAGACAGGAAAGCAGGAAGTAAAGAAAAGGTCAGAAAAGGGAAAAAGAGAAGAAAAATACCAAAATAATAAATAACAAGCATCCATCTGACAGCTAAACCCAAGGGAGAGTGATCCAAAACATGGGTCATGCTCCCTTGGATCAGGTCAGGGCGGCCCTGAACCCACTAAGACCTTCTGAAGGAAGGTAAAATTGGCGACCTAGATCTAGGTCACTGTCCCACAAAAGAGCGAGGCACGGGGTCTCGAGTCAACGGTGGGAGGAGGTGCATGCCGAACCACTCCGGCCAGGGACCGCCCGGGCCAGGGCAACAATAGTACATTCAAAATAGCTATAAAACCTGCATAGTTAAATCGGGGGGGGAGCCCCTCTGGGAAATAAAACAGGGAGAACAAGCCAAAACAAGAACTAAAAACAAGTTCAGACACTCAGAAAGCAGAAAATTAAGCATATATTCAAATGGGCTGTGACGTGACTACTAGAGCGAGGGAGTCACAGCCTACATTCCTGCCCCCCTGGGGAAGGGAGGGATACCCATGTGGACAAAGGGGGGCTAGAATTACCCAGGGAGGTAGGAACAAAACTGAGTGGGTGTGTTTCTGGGATTCACAGAGCTCTGACAGGGGGCTCAAACCCAGAGACCCATCTCATGAGAAGGAAGCAGACCATGTCCCAACAGTTCAGTGGGGGAGATTGGCATCTCGCTGTCTCTTGCTTTGCTGCTTGTTCCAAAGAGGGGTGATAGGACTCTCCGGGGGGGGGGTCTTTTGGACGAACTGGAACGCGGTTCTTGAGGAGCCGCGGTAGCATCCTGCGAAATCAAACCCAGCTGAAGTAAGGTACGTTTACCTTCCTGTATGGAAGAAAAGCCAAAGATTTTGGAGTGATATATGAATTGTAAGTGAAAGGGGAAAGACCACCAATATTTGATCACCTTTTGTGATAACACTGCCAATAGGGGTTTAAGTGAACGTCTCTTTTGGATCGTTGCTGGTGAGATGTCCGCAAACACCTGGATAGCGTGGCCCTGGAAAGCCAAGGAATCTAGCTCCCTAGATTTTTTCATAACCCCTTCCTTAATGGCGTAATAATGGGGTTTGACAATGATAACCCTCCGGCGACCAACTTGGCGTGGTGGTTGAAGAGCTCTGTGCGCCCTGTCCAGCTCAAGCACATTGTCTGGAGTATTAGGGAGGATTTCCTTGATGAAGGATTTGACCGCTTCCTGGATGTCAGTAATAGATTCAGGATGCCCTCTGATGCGAAAGTTGGCTCGTCTATTCCTATTCTAAGGCCATGTCCAATTGATCCTGGAGAGTTTGAATGCAATGGGTGTTTTGGTTCACCCTAGCTGATGTATTATCCACCACCTGTTCTATAGCCTCATTGAGAATGTCGGCTTTAATCGCTTCGGTAATGTGAGCAGCATTCTCTGCTAGCCCTGCAGCTAGCATTTCTGAGAAGCGATTAAGTAAGAGCCCCATGTCTGTGGGATGATGTTGTGACAAGGGAGAGATCTGTGCTAGGCCTGCGTGGCTGTTGGGGCTGTCTGGACTGGGGGAGAACAGAGCCTCCTCCATGGATCTCCTTAAGAGGTCCTCTGTGGATGCTGGGGATGCCTGTAGGCTGCGTATGGGGGTAGAGGACGTCACTGGTGGGGCCGGAGCCCGATCATCCTCACCCACAGTGTCCATTATGGAGACCGAGTCCACTGCTGGGCCACGCTGGAGGGATGCCGCCGCCATCTTAGAAAGGCCTGAGGCCTGTGGGCTGTATACGAGCTGCCTCTGAACCTCACGTTTGGGGGGTTCCCCCGACATATGGTCCGACTCCCTGGGTGCTCTGCTGAGTGAAGCTGCAGAGTGTAGCAGGTCTGCGGTGCTGCACCGGCTCTGGAGTCCTCAAAAGGCCGGAGCGGGACGGAGCTCCCATTCAGTGTGTGCGAACGGAGGTCCCGCGCATGCGCACTCTGGAAATTGTATATTTCATATTTCCTTATTGTTGGCTCATATATGAATTCTAGGCCTCTAAATCCTATTCAAAGGGCCATATAAGGACATGAGCATAGCTTTTCCTTATACCAAAGGAATGCTATTGTTAACTGGTCAAGTACTTGAGGGGTCATATTACCAGTGTGTTGGTTGGGGGTGGTCTATATTACTACAGCCAAAACCTACACGAGTTAGTCTAGAACGGCCATGAGGCCAGTGTCTGGTCCTGGTCACCTGTGCCATGAAAGGGACCCATGGCGGGAAACAAGCACCTTTAGTTAAGTATTCTTGATATTTTCTTTATCTTTATCTATATATGTCATTACTTTTAATAAATGTTATACTTTTAAGTATTTGTGTGATCTCTCTTTGCACATATCGAACACAACCCCAAAAACGTGACAAGAGATACATTAGTGTGGGAATCAGGTTGGTCAGTGTATTGGTCAGTATAGGAATCAGGTAGGTTAGTGTAGTGGTCAGGTAGGTCAGTGTAGTAGTCAGTGTAGGAATCAGGTAGGTTAGTATAATGGCCAGGTAGGTCAGTGTAGGAATCAGGTAGGTTAGTGTAGTGGTCAGTGTAGGGATCAAGTAGGTTAGTGCAGTGGTCACTGTAGGAATCAGGTAGGTTAGTGTAGTGACAGGTAGGTCAGTGTAGTGGTCAGTGTAGGGATCGGGTAGGCCAATGTATTGGTTAGGTAGGTCCGTGTAGTGGTCAGCCAGGTCAGTGTAGTGGTCAGGTAGGTCAGTGTAGTGATCAGTGTAGGTCAATGTAAGGATCAGGTAGGACAGTGCAGTGGTTAGGTAGGTCAGTGTAGTAGTCAGTGTAGTTATCAGGTAGGTCAGTGTACTGGTCAGTGTAAGAATCTGGTAGGTTAGTGTAGTGGACACTGTAGGTATCAGGTAGTGCAGTGGTCAGTATAGGATTTAGGTGGGTCAGTGTAGTGAGCAGGTAGGTCAGTGTAGTGGTCAGGTAGATCAGTGTAGGAATCAGGTAGTTCAGTGTAGAGGTCAGTGTAGGAATCAAGTAAGTTATTGAAGTGGTCAGTATATGAATCAGGTAGGTTAGTGTAGTGGTCAAGTTGGTCAGTGTAGTGGTCAGTGTAGGAATCAGGTAGGTTAGTGTAGTGTCAGGTAGGCCAGTGTAGTGGACAGTGTAGGAATAAGGTACTGTAGTGGTCAGGTAGGTCAGAATAGTGGACAGTGTAGGGATCGGGTAGGCCATATAGGAATCAGGTAGGTCAGTGTAGTGGTCAGTGTAGGGATCAGGTAGGTCAGTGTAGCGGTCAGTGTAAGAATCAGGTAGGTCAGTGTAGGAATCAGGTAAGTCAGTGTAGTTGACAGTGTAGGAGTGAGGTAGGTTAGTGTAGTGGTCAGTGCGGGAATCATGTAGGTCAGTGTAGGAATCAGGTAGGTCAGAGTAGTAGACACTGTAGGAATCAGGTAGTGTAGTGGTCAGTATAGGATTTAGGGGGGTCAGTGTAGTGGTCAGGTAGGTCAGTGTAGTGGTCAGGTAGATCAGTGTAGGAATCAGGTAGCTCAGTGTAGAGGTCAGTGTAGGAATCAAGTAAGCTATCGTAGTGGTCAGTGTAGGAATCAGGAATTAGGGAGGTCAGTGTAGGAATCAAGTAGGCTGTGTAGTTGCCAGTGTAGGAATCAGGTAGGTTAGCATAGTGGTCAGGTACGTCAGTGTGGGAATCAGGTTGGTCGGTGTAGTGGTCAGGATAGGAATCAGGTAGGTTAGTGTAGTGGTCAGGTAGGTCAGTGTAGTAGTCAGTGTAGGAATCAGGTAGGTTAGTGTAATGGTCAGGTAGGTCAGTGAAGGAATCAGGTAGGTTAGTGTAGTGGTCAGTGTAGGCATCAAGTAGGTTAGTGTAGTGATCAGTGTAGGAATCAGTTAGGTTATTGTAGTGGTCAGGTAGGTCAGTGTAGTGGTCAGTGTGGGGATCCGGTAAGTCAGTGTAGTGGTAAGGTAGGCCAGTGTAGTGGTTAGGTCGGTCAGTGTAGTGGTCAATATAGGAATCAGGTGGGTCAGTGTAGTGGTCAGGCAGGTCAGTGTAATGGTTAGCCAGGAAAGTGCAGTGGTTAGGTAGGCCAGTGTAGTGGTCAATATAGGAATCAGCTAGGTCAGTGTAGTGGTTAGTGTAGTGACTGGTAGGTCAGTGTAGTGATCAGTGTAGGTCAATGTAGGGATCAGGTAGGACAGTGCAGTAGTTAGGTAGGTCAGTGTAGAGATCAGGTAGGCCAGTGTAGTGGTTAGGTAGGTCAGTGTAGTGGTCAATATAGGAATCAGGTAGGTCAGTGTAGTGGTTAGTGTAGTGGTCAGGTAGGTCAGTGTTGTGGTCAGGTAGGTCAGTGTAGTGATCAATGTAGGGATCAGGTAGGTTAGTGTAGTGATTAGGTAGGTCAGTGTATTGGTCAGTATAAGAATCAGGTAGGTCTGTGTAGCAATCAGGTACATTAGTGTAGTGGTCAGGTAGGCCAGTGTAGGAATCATGTAGGTTAGTGTAGTGGTCAGTATGGGAATCAGGTAGGATAGTATAGTGGACAGTGTAGGAATCAGGTAGGTTAATGTAGTGGTCAGTGTGGGAATAAGGTAGGTCAGTGTAGGAATCAGGTAGGTTAGTGTAGTGTCAGGTAAGTCAGTGTAGTAATCAAGTAGGCCAGGGTAGTGGACAGTGTAGGAATCAGGTAGTGTAATGGTCAGGTAGGTTAGTGTAGTGGACAGTGTAGGGATCAGGTAGGTCATATAGGAATCAGGTAGGTCAGTGTAGTGGTCAGTGTAGCAATTAGGTAGGTCAGCTTAGGGATCCGGTAGATCAGTGTAGGAATCAGGTAGGTCAGTGTAGTGGACAGTGTAGGAATCAGGTAGGTTAGTGCAGTGGTCAGTGTGGGAATAAGGTAGGTCAGTTTAGGAATCAGGTAGGTCAGTGTAGTGGACACTGTAGGAATCAGGTAGTGCAGTGGTCAGTATAGGATTTAGGTGGGTCAGTGTAGTGGTCAGGTAGGTCAGTGTAGTGGTCATGTAGATCAGTGTTGGAATCAGGTATCTCAATGTAGAGGTCAGTGTAGGAATCAAGTAAGTTATTGTAGTGGTCAGTGTAGGAATCATGTAAATTAGTGTAGTGGTCAAGTGAAAAGAACCAAGGTACCGGAGGGATACGCCCCCGCCGTTCCACAGAGTGTTCCCATTTTGGGTGGAAGGCGGACTAGTGGCATGCCCGTCCCCTCACCTATAAGCCTTGGAGTACGCCCACAGATCAATCTACACATCCCTCCCCACCCCAGGTCCTGCCAATAAAGGTTTACAATAAAGGTTCACTGCAGACTTCTCACTTTTATTAATATCGCATATTTGTTTGCACTTATTAAGGTGTATCTTTTTGCCTTCTGTTCAACCTTCAGTATGCTTAACTAAATCTGTATTCCTGTGTCATTATCTTTCTATACATAAGGGTGGGAATTCCTCCCGCAAACTGTCTGTAATCATATTTTTTCTTTTTGTCGATTACTTCAATAACAAAGATTGAAACAAAAGTCATTGTGGGAATTAGGTAGGTCAGTGTAGCGGTCAGTAAAGGAATCAGGTAGGTTAGTGTAGTGTTCAGGTAGGTCAGTGTAGTGGTTAGTGTAGGAATCAGGTAGGTTAGTGTAGTGTCAGGTAGGTCAGTGTAGGAATCAGGTAGGCCAGTGTGGTGGACAGTGTAGGAATCAAGTAGTGTAGTGGTCAGGTAGGTCAGTGTAGTGGACAGGGTAGGGATCAGGTAGGCCATATAGGAATCAGGTAGGTCAGTGTAGTAGTCAGTGTAGCAATCAGGTAGGTCAGTGTAGGGATCAGGTAGGTCAGTGTAGTGGACAGTGTAGGAATCTGGTAGGTTAGTGTAATGGTCAGTGTGGGAATCGGGTAGGGCAGAGTAGGAATCAGGTAGGTCATTGTAGTGGACACTGTAGGAATCAGGTAGTGTAGTGGTCAGTATAGGATTTAGTTAGGACAGTGTAGTGAAGTGGTCAGTTAGGTCAGTGTAGTGGTCAGGTAGATCAGTGTAGAATTAGGTAGGTCAGTGTAGTGGTCAGTGTAGGATTCAGGTAGGCTAGTGTAGTGGTCAGGTAGGTCAGTTTAATGGTCAGTATAGGAATCAGAAAGGTTAGTGTAGTGGCCAGGTAGGTCAGTGTAGTGGTCAGTGGAGGAATCAAGTAGGCAGTGTAGTTACCAGCATAGGAATCAGTTACGTTAGTGTAGTGGTCAGGTACGTCAGTGTAGGAATCAGGTTGGTCAGTGTAGTGGTCAGTATAGGAATCAGGTAGGTTAATGTAGTGGTCAGGTAGGTCAGTGTAGTGAACAGTGTAGGGATCAGGTAGGCCGTAAAGGAATCAGATAGGTTAGTGTAGTGGTCAGTGTAGCAATTAGGTAGGTCAGTGTAGGTATAAGGTAGGTCAGTGTAGTGGTCAGTGTGTAAGAATCAGGTAGGTCAGTGTAGGAATCAGGTAGGTCAGTGTAGTGGACACTGTAGGAATCAGGTAGTGCAGTGGTCAGAATAGGATTTAGGTGGGTCAGTGTAGTGGTCAGGTAGGTCAGTGTAGTGGTCAGGTAGATCAGTGTTGAAATCAGGTAGCTCAGTGTAGAAGTCAGTGTAGGAATCAAGTAAGTTATTGTAGTGGTCAGTGTAGGAATCATGTAAGTTAGTGTAGTGGTCAAGTAGGTCATTGTAGGAATTAGGTAGGTCAGTGTAGAGGTCAGTATAGGAATCAGGTAGGTTAGTGTAGTGGTCAGGTAGGTCAATGTATTGTTCAGTGTAGGAATCAGGTAGATTAGTGTAGAGTCAGGTAGGTCAGTGTAGGAATCAGGTAGGCCAGTGTAGCGGACAGTGTAGGAATCAGGTAGTGTAGTGGTCAGGTAGGTCAGTGTAAGGGACAGTGTAGGGATCAGGTAGGCCATATAAGAATCAGTTAGGTCAGTGTAGTAGTCAGTGTAGCAATTAGGTAGGTCAGTGTAGGAATCAGGTAGGTCAGTGTAGTGGACAGTGTAGGAATCTGGTAGGTTAGTGTAATGGTCAGTGTGGGAATCAGGTAGGGCAGTGTAGGAATCAGGTAGGTCATTGTAGTGGACACTGTAGGAATTAGGTAGTGTAGTGGTCAGTATAGGATTTAGTTAGGACGGTGTAGTGAAGTGGTCAGGTAGGTCAGTGTAGTGGTCAGGTAGATCGGTGTAGAATTAGGTAGGTCAGTGTAGTGGTCATTGTAGGAATCAGGTAGGTTAGTGTAGTTGTCAGGTAGGTCAGTGTATTGGTCAGTATAGGATTCAGGTAGGTTAGTGTAGTGGTCAGGTAGGTTAGTGTAGTGGTCAGTGGAGGAATCAAGTAGGCCGTGTAGTTGCCAGCATAGGAATCAGGTACGTTAGTGTAGTGGTCAGGTACGTCAGTGTAGGAATCAGGTTGGTCAGTGTAGTGGTCAGTATAGGAATCAGGTAGGTTAATGTAGTGTCAGGTAGGTCAGTGTAGGAATCAGGTAAGCCAGTGTAGTGGACAGTGTAGGAATCAGGTAGTGTACTGGTCAGGTAGGTCAGTGTAGTGGTCAGTGTAAGAATCAAGTAGGTCAATATAGCAATCAGGTAGGTCAGTGTAGCGGACAGTGTAGGAATCAGGTAGGTTAGTGTAGTGGTCAGTGTGGGAATCAGGTAGGTTAGTGTAGGGATCAGGTAGGTCAGTGTAGTGGACAATGTAGGAATCAGGTAGTGGTCAGTATAGGATTTAGGTGGGATGGTGTAGTGTAGTGGCCAGGTAGGTCAGTGTAGTGGTCAGGTAGATCAGTGTAGGAATTAGGTAGCTCAGTGTAGTGGTCAGTATAGGAATCAGGTAGGTTAGTGTAGGGGTCAGGTAGGTAAGTGCAGTGGTCAGCGTAGGTTAGTGTAGTGGTAAGGTACGTCAGTGTAGGAATCAGGTTGGTCACTGTAGTAGTCAGTGTAGGAATCAGGTAGGTTAGTGTAGTGGTTAGGTAGGTCAGTGTAGGAATCAGGTAGGTTAGTGTAGTGGTCAGGTAAGTGAGTGTAGTAGTCAGTGTAGGAATCAGGTAGGTTAGTGTAGTGGTTAGGTAGGTCAGTGTAGTAATCAGGTAGGTTAGTGTAGGGGTCAGGTAGGTAAGTGTAGTGGTCAGTGTAGGTTAGTGTAGTGGTAAGGTACGTCAGTGTAGGAATCAGGTTGGTCACTGTAGTAGTCAGTGTAGGAATCAGGTAGGTTAGTGTAGTGGTTAGGTAGGTCAGTGTAGGAATCAGGTAGGTTAGTGTAGTGGTCAATGTAGGAATCAAGTAGGTTAGTGTAGTGGTCAGTGTAGGAATTAGGTAGGTCAATGTAGTGATCAGTGTAGGTATCAGGTAAGTCAGTGTAGTGGTTAGGTAGGTCAGTGTAGTGGTCAATATAGAAATCAGGTAGGTCGGTGTAGTGGTCAATGCAGTGATCAGGTAGACCAGTGTAGTGGTTAGTGTGGGAATCAGGTAGGTCAGTATAGGAATCAGGTAGGTTAGTGTAGTGGTCTGGTAAGTGAGTGTAGTAGTCAATGTAGGAATCAGGTAGGTTAGTGTAGTGGTTAGGTAGGTCAGTGTAGGAATCAGGTAGGTTAGTGTAGTGGTCAATGTAGGAATCAAGTAGGTTAGTGTAGTGGTCAGTGTAGGAATCAGGTAGGTCAGTGTAGCAATCAGGTACATTCGTGTAGTGTTCAGGTAGGTCAGTGCAGGAATCAGGTAGGTTAGTGTAGTGGTAAGTGTGGGAATCAGGTAGGTTAGTGTAGTGGACAGTGTAGGAATCAGGTGGGTCAATGTAGTGGTCAGTGTAGGAATCAGGTAGGTCAGTGTAGGAATCAGGTAGGTCAGTGTAGTGTACAGTGTAGGAATCAGGTAGGTCAGTGTAGTAGACAGTGTAGGAATCAGGTAGATTAGTGTATTGGTCAGTGTAGGAATCCGGAAGGTTAGTGTATTGGTCACATAGGTCAGTGTCGTGGTCAGTATAGGAATCAGGTAGGTTAGTGTAGTGGTCAGATAGGTCAGTGTAGAAATCAGGTAGGTTATTGTAGTGGTCAGTGTAGGAATCAAGTAGGTTAGTGTAGTGGTCAGTGTATGAATCAGGTAGGTTAGTGTAGTGGTCAGGAAGGTCAGTGTAGTGGTCAGTATAGGAATCAGGTAGGTTAGTGTAGTGGTCAGGTAGGTTAGTGTAGGAATCAGGTTGGTTAATGTAGTGGTCAGTGTAGGAATCAAGTAGGTTAGTGTAGTGGTCAGTGTAGGAATCAGGCAGGTTAGTGTAGTAGTCAGCGTAGAGGTCAATATAGAAATCAGGTAGGTTAGCATAGTGGTCAGGTAGGTCAGTAAAGGAATCAGGTAGGTTAGTGTAATGGTCAGTGTAGGAATCAGGTTGGTCAGTACTACTGTACTAATAAAAAGTGCTCATTGAGTTAGAGGGCGCAAATTTCTTGCCTTGTCCTGGGAGCGGACAACCCACTCTACGCCAGCGGGTGTAATATCAATAATGACAAAGGAGGAGAAAAACATCCTTGTGAATTAAGCCTAATAAGAACAAGAGTGAAGAACAACCAGCAAAAAAAAAATCAAAGGTGGGATTTGGTTACAGCACATAAACCTCCAAAACATGTAGGAATAACATCAAGTTAACCACTTGCCGACCGCCGATCGGCATCTGACGGCGACAAAGTGGTTCGTTATCGCAAAACGCCGTCATACGACGGCGGCTGCGATAACGCGCACTGTGAGCGCGCGCGCGCCGCCGGAGGCGCGCCCGCGCGCTCACTGTGTCCGGGGGGGTCCAGGGAGCGGGTGCGGCGGCTTCGATTGCCGCCGGCTACCCGCGATGGCCCCCCCGGAGCGAATGAGCGGGGTCCGTGTATGTAAACACGGACCTCCGCTCTGTGTGAGGGGGAAGGGAAGTGATCACAGCCTTCTCGTACATGAAGGCTGTGATAACTTCCTTTCCCCAGATAGGCAGTCCCCAAGACAGTTAGAACACGCCCAGGGAACATAGTTAACCCTTAGCGCGCCCCCTGCAGGTT
>BLSH010255480.1:266967-277066 GCA_018402905.1 Glandirana rugosa
TATTGACCCATAACGTCTTTGTTGTTATGAAATACCTCGTTCACGATCTATATAGATGATCATGTGTACCAATCAAACACGTGTGTGTGTGCACGACAAATTAATCGGTTGTAAGTCGATGTGTACTACGACCTGTTGAGGAAAGTTTTTTCCCTATCAATAAAAGTCAAATTAATGTACTCTAAACTTTTTATGTCAGTGTACTGAATTATTATTGTGAATAGGAACACAACAGTAACATCAACAGATATAACGACACGGAGTAGTTGTTAGTCTATACGACGGTGATAGTAAATTGGTGAAGTCGGGGCCTTCCTAAAGGTCGAAATGCTGGCCTCGGGAAAAACGCTAAGCCGTGACGCAGCGAACAATGTCGCACGACCGCGCAATTTTCAGTTAAAGCGACGCAGTGCCGAATCGCAAAAAGGGCTCCGGTCGTAAAGCTGGAAATCCTTCCGGGGCTGAAGTGGTTAAATGATAGTGGCAGCATATCTGATTGTTGATGAGGCACAGCAATATAGACAACTACAATGACAACACAAGGATAAGTGTTATTATTAAGTCATGTGACTGTATTTTTCAAATCTCATGTAATTAAACTGAAAATAACTATCCCTTTTTTGAAAGGAGTTGTCCAGCATCATGTGTAGCTGAATGTTGGCTAATTAAACAGCACGTGTGTGTGTGCACAAACTAACCATGTGTACTAGTAGATATATCTAGCACTTGCTCCATAAAGTATTGTTGTTTCTGCAATACCCAGTTATTAACACAAAAAAAACAAAACAAATAAACGGATTGCAGCCAGCACTGACATGTGTTCCCACGTCAATGTCATCACAAATATTGTGGAAGTTCAGTCTCATTGTGGACTTCAGAAGAGAGTCAAGAGGCACGCACGACAACATCCAGATCAATGGAACGGCTGTCAAGCGTGTCTCCAGTTACAAGTTCCTAGGAACCCACATCTCGGAGGACCTGTCCTGGACTATAAACACCTCCAGTTTAGTTAAGAAGGCCCACCAGCGCCTCTTCTTCTTGAGGACACTAAAGAAGAATCGGCTGTCCTCGGATATTCTGGTGAACTTCTATCGCTGTGCAATAGAAAGCATCCTGACCAACTGTGTCATAGTCTGGTATGGGAGCTGTTCTGTTGCAGAGCGCAAGGCACTGCAGCGGGTGGTGAAAACTGCCCAGCGCATCACAGGGACTACCCTTCCAGCCATGGAGGACGTCCAGAGGAAACACTGCCTGCGTCGAGCTCGCAACATCTACAAGGACTCCTCTCATCCTGCCCACAGACTGTTTTCTCTCTTGCCCTCCGGGAGGCGCTTCAGGTGCCTCAAAACTAGGACTAATAGACTGAAGAACAGCTTTTTCCCCAGAGCTGTCTCTTTATTGAACTCTGCACCCTGCTGATCCCTCTGAACCCCACAACTGCACATACATTGCACATTGCCCCCCCCGGATGTCATTTACACTACTGTACATAACTTTATGGGACTAATTCATCAACTGCTCATTGCACAACAAACTTTACACTTACAGTCACTACTGCACCTTATAAACATGTAATAACTTGCACTACCATTTACTTCTGCTTATAATTTTTCATCTATTTTGCAGTATACAGTACTGTATCTATTGCACTACTGTTGCACTATTTGTTAGTTCTGTTTATAGCTCACCACATCATTGTAAATATCCATTCTCTTAATTTTTGCTAAGGTACATATCTATTTACATATATTTATGCAAAACGGTATATCCTGCTTTTGTTACTATTGCATTTCTGGTTAGACCTAAACTGCATTTCGTTGCATTGTACTTGTACATGTGTAATGACAATAAAGTTGAATCTAATCTAAATCTAATCTAAATACTACCTCCTGTTCCCACTGTGCCACTGCTTCAGGGGTGTAGCTTGATCATGTCAGCACGTTAAGCAGGAAGGAAGCACACTTGTATGTGAAACCATGCTGGCTATGTTCCTTAATCCCTAGGCTCTGATGTACAGGAATATGCGGCCTCTTGGCAGGTGGGCCTTAGCGCCAAGTGGGTGCATTTTTGCGTACCAATTTGCAGACACAGCCACAGACGGAAAGTCAATCATGGAGGTCACATGATCATAAACCCCGTCCTGCCTACCGACTTCTGATACCTCTTAAAGTGCCGGGAGGCCCTGGCACAAAAGGGTTAAGGGGGCAGCACTGTTTTAAAGAGGCAATTGTTCCAGTGCTGTAGGGAAAGGCTTGCCAATAGATATGATGACTCTCTGGATGGACTTCTGGCTAAAACTTATTTCCTTTCATTCTTGTAAGAATTGGGCACTGGTTAATGAAAATGCATATGCGGATGTACATACTTACATGCAGACGTGCCCTCATGCATTCTTGTGTGCACATGCACCTTTGACAGATGTTGGAGCCAAACTGGCTATTTAAAGTTGGCCAGTGCTCAGGATCAGCGCTGCTTTGTCTTCATTCTCCTGTGTATCCTGTGACCTGTGATTCTGTATCCTGATTCCAACTGCTGTCCCGGCTTGTCTTGAACATTCTATGAACCCTGCTTGCACCAACTTCGGCTTGTCCCCTGACCTCTGCTTCTGTCTGCTCCATTGGCTCCTGCTTTACTGATCGGTTCCAGACCCGGCTTTTTTCCTGACTAGGCACCTGCTGGTGCCCTGTACCCGATCCATCCTGCCTGTGGCTGCCTGACTCTGCTACTCTGTCTGCTGTCTCCAGGATCAGCTGCCCACCTGCTCACCTGCTTACCGGAGCCATCTGACGACTTCTGTCCAGTGGGGACATCTGCCCTACTGCTAGTAAGAAGTAAGAGAGGCCTTCCTAACCATATTAGGCTCTGCTACCAGGTATGTAAATAAGTAAGAGCACAGGACTTGTGCACTAGAAGATGTGAGTATATTTTTTAATGTTTTCTTAAATGTATGATGTTTTAAATACTGTGCAATGAGGATTCTCAATTCTTTTTGAGCATTATTTCATTGGAGGTACTGTTAGAGGGGTCTAGAGAGCTATTGCTCTCCAAAGTTTTGCAAAATTGCAAAAATATGTGTGACTGTAAACAGTCCAAACCCACAGTGAAATGTGACCAAAAATAATCAAAAAAAGTGCAAAAGTATGTGGAATGTATATAATCCAAAGTTCCAGTGAACAGTTCATCTATAATAATCCTGATATTTCATGCAGGGTCTACCGCAAAGGTTTCTTCAAAACAGTATTAGGATGGCAACTCACAAGATCCATGCATTTATATCCCGCTCATCTTCATAAAACGCTGTTTTATGAAGATGGGTTGGATATAAATGCATAGGACCATCTCAAATGTAAGGAACCCCTTTGAGAACGAGCGTTAGCTTGAAACGAGTCAGGTATGTTTTATTACACTGTATGGTCTGCCTGATCAGCGGACGCTGTATGTTTTATATTCTACATTTGACCTTTTGTAAAGCCTTTTATTAGTGATCAAAATATGTTACGCTATGTGGCCCTATTTTTTAACCAGTTGCCATCTGCCCATCGTGGCTTGACGGTGGCAACTTGGCTCAACATTGGATCACCTGAAGGCACGCTCACTGTGTAGAAGTGGAGCCAGGGAGTGGGTAGAGTGGACTCGATGTCACTCCCCCTGCAGTGACAGAACGGGGATCCGTGTGTGTGAACCACGGATCTCCATTCTGACAGGGGAGGAGTGTGATCGTACGCGGCAATCACACTGCTCCTCCACTCAGCCCAGCCCCCACACAGTTAGAAACACTATCCAGGGAACACACTTAACCCTTTGATCGCCCCTTAGTGTTAACCCCTTCCCTGCCAGTGACATTTATACAGTAATCAGAGCATTTTCATAGCTCTGATTATTGTATAAGTGTCAACGGTCCCAAAAAGTGTCAAAAGTGTCCGACATGTCCGCTGCAATGTCGCAGTACCACTAAAAATTGCAGATCGCTGTCATTACTAGTAAAGGATAAAAAAAATAAAAACCCCATAAATTAATTCTCATCATTCGTAAATGCGGCAACTTTTGCGCAAATCATTCAATATACGCCGATTGCGATTTTTTTTCACCAAAAATATGAGGAAGAATATATATCGGCCAAAACTGATGAATACAATTGTTTTTTTATATATATTTTTTTGGATATGTATTTTAGCAAAAAGTAAGGAATATTTTTTTTTTGCAAAAGTGTTGCTCTTTGTTTGTTTATAGCGGTGATCATAAGTGACGCCAAGGTGATCAAATACCACCAAAAGAAAGTTCTATTTGTGGGAAAAAAAAATTACATCAATTTTGTTTGGGAACATCGTCGCTCGGCTGCGCAATTGTCAGTTAAATTGGCTCAGTGCCGAATCGCAAAAAGTGCTCTGGTCCTAAACGGGGAATCCTTCCGGGGCTGAAGTGGCTATTTATGGGGAACGGCGTTGACACACCTGTGGCAACACTGTCCATATATGTTCACCTAGACATACCAAGCTAAGAGTCCCCTGCTCTGAGAGATCCATTTTTCATGAGTTCTGGCTGGAGTGCATCATGCATTACAAATGCACGATCTGGTAAGACAGCCTTTGGATGTGGTGAGTTGCCATCCTATTTCTGTTTTGAAGAAACCTTTGTGGTAGACCCTGCATGAAATATCAGGATTATTATACAGGGTGGGCCATTTATATGGATACACCTTAATAAAATGGGAATGGTTGGTGATATTAACTTCCTGTTTGTGGCACATTAGTATATGTGAGGGGGGAAACTTTTCAAGATGGGTGGTGACCATGGCAGCCATTTTGAAGTCGGCTATTTTGAATCCAACTTTTGTTTTTTCATTAGGAAGAGGGTCATGTGACACATCAAACTTATTGGGGATTTCACAAGAAAAACAATGGTGTGCTTGGTTTTAATGTAACTTTATTCTTTCATTAGTTATTTACAAGTTTCTGACCACTTATAAAATGTGTTCAATGTGCCGCCCATTGTGTTGGATTGTCAATGCAACCCTCTTCTCCCACTCTTCACACACTGATAGCAACACCGCAGGAGAAATGCTAGCACAGGCTTCCAGTATCCGTAGTTTCAGGTGCTGCACATCTCGTATCTTCACAGCATATGTTTTTTTTTATGTTTTTTATGGTCAGTAAAAACCAATACCGGGTGAGCTGCTCCTTCCAGGAGGTACCGCCATTCCTCCAAAGCCGACTTGATGGCCAGCAATTCCCTATCACTGACATCATAGTTCCAGCAAGATGGTGCACCACCACATTATGGGTGTCAGGTCCGAGCATTCCTAGATGAACAGTTTCCTGGAAAGTGGATTGGTCATCGTGGGCCAGTTGAATGGCCTCCAAGGTCTCCCGATCTGACTCCCTTAGACTTTTATCTTTGGGGTCATCTGAAGACAATTGTCTATGCTGTGAAGATACGAGATGTGCAGCACCTGAAACTACGGATACTGGAAGCCTGTGCTAGCATTTCTCCTGCCGTGATGAAAGAATAAAGTTACGTTAAACCCAAGCACACCATTGTTTTTCTTGTGAAATTCCCAATAAGTTTGATGTGTCACATAACCCTCTTCCTATTGAAAAAACAAAAGTTGGATTCAAAATAGCCGACTTCAAAATGGCCGCCATGGTCACCACCCATCTTGAAAAGTTTCCCCCCTCACATATACTAATGTGCCACAAACAGGAAGTTAATATCACCAACCATTCCCATTTTATTAAGGTGTATCCATATAAATGGCCCACCCTGTAGATGAACTGTTCACTGGAACTTTGGATTATATATATTCCACAAACTTTTGCACATTTTTTGATCATTTTAAACTGTGGGTTTGGACTGTTTACAGTCTCACATATTTTTGCAATTTTGCAAAACTTTGGTAGTTGATATGAGCGCTGCAATACTTCCCTATACTTGGACTATTGAGACTGTGTTTTCTCTTTTTTTGCTTTGCTGCTCACGGTTATACCTTCAGCGCTGATCATTCACACATTTTTTCTATTGCTCTCCAAGGCACTTGTATATACATGATTGAGGTCAGCAGCTAGTGTAATTTGTGGTGGATTTCACTGGTTGTACACAATAATTTATCTTGAAATATTATCACTAAGGCTGGGTTCACACCTCGGAATGGCTAACTGCAGGGGTTCAGTGTGTCCCTGTTCTCCATTTCATTTTTCAATTTTTGCCTGAATTTGTACCTGAAATGGAGCCAAAGATGCGCAGGACTCCTGTGCAATTTGCTCTGCAGCCATCCCGGAGCTGTGTGAACCGGCTCCATTGAGAGCCGGTCACAGGCTCCTGACATGTGCAGGGAAACCCACATCCAATTCACAATAATGTGAACCCAGCCTGGAGATTGTTATGGGACTGGATTGATCTTTTATACATATCATATTTTATTCACATTTATACATATCCACTTTACATTGAGGTATTTTTAGTTAGTATGATTTTTGATACATGTTAACGTATGTCATTTGTTTGCACATAAATTCATATAATCTCATTTGAAACCTTTAGGTCATATTGCATTTAAGTTGGGCTTGCCCATTAACGCATGTTAATAGCATTTCTTTTGATTATATTGTGATTGCACTGCACTTTTTCGTGAAATATTACTTGCTCCTTCCTTGTCACTGCAGTGTTCACCCTAGTCTAAACTCTTTAGCTACTGGCTTTTTACATCGACTTACAATAGCTGGTTGCTTGCTGATAGTTTATTATGTGTCAAATTAAAAGTAAAAACATGATGTGAAAATAAATGCATCTAGAGAATGCATCCTAGCTTGGAAGAGCCTCCATAATCCAAAAGTCATCTCTGAATTAATTTTCTATTCCTAT
The DNA here is from genome assembly GCA_018402905.1 of Glandirana rugosa. Taxonomy (NCBI): domain Eukaryota; kingdom Metazoa; phylum Chordata; class Amphibia; order Anura; family Ranidae; genus Glandirana; species Glandirana rugosa. The sequence goes on from BLSH010255480.1 coordinate 273,826, forward strand.
TGTAACTTCAACAAATCCCTTTCCTTGTTTGTTTAATTTTCAGCTGACGTGCGGAACAGCTGCAGTCTGTCTTAGTATTTCTCTGCAGCATAGACTTTGTGTTTTTTCCCAAGAATCCTCAGCACAGTGACTCATATGACCATACAAGTGAAGCTGTGAAGAATACAAATACAAATGGCAAATAGCTTAAAAATATAATATATGATCTACGTTGACCCCTATAACCTTTACTATGAAAAAATGACTATCCTTTTCAACAGATTCTTTTAGGTCAGCTGAAACACATACAAACTGTACATCTACATTAGAATGATTCCTGTGTAAGTGTTTTTTTATTTTTTATTTATTCGTGTATTTTTAGGCATTTACATACCTAAAGTAGAACCAAAGTCTATAAAAATTATAGGAGGGATTGTGGCAAAATGCACTTTGTATGTTTCTTTTGCCAAACAAGCCTCTATCACATTTATCCATAGCATTTTCGTTTGTGCACAGTACAGTGTATACTCTTATTGCACTTACATCTTACAGATGCTGAAAATGAAGTCCAGTTCCAGAATAATATAACTCTAGAACACACACATGGTACTTATATCATCAGTTGCCATCCAATGGCTGAATAAAGAAGACATTGCATGTAGAAAATATACCAGGAAGTTCACTGGAGATGGGCAAACTCAGAAGAAATCTCCTAGAGATCCTCCATTCACAGTTTCACTTTAATATATTCACTCAACATATAAGTGCTAGTGCAAAATAAATTAAAAAAAACCCCTGTGCAATTTCTTCCTTGACCAAACATTTGAGCAAGTCCTGGAAATATAATGATGATGATGGTTGATTTAATAAAAAAGGAACAGCCACTCCAATTATTCAACCATGAGGAAAGCACATTTCTGTTTATTTATTTAGTAGACACATGATTGGATAATTGAAGTGAATCTTTACTTCTTTTGAGTGCAGATACAAGATGCATCTTCAGTGTGCTCATTAGGCAGTGAAAAGGAACGTCCACTGCATTCCCGAAGCCCTTTTTTATACCTGTTGTTCACAAGTTAAAATAATTTTTTTTTTGCTAGAAAATTATATAGAACTCCCAAACATTTTTAAATGACCCTAGAGAATAAAGTGACGATCGTTGCAATACTTTTTTTTACACAGTATTATTATTGCTCACACTCTGATGATCGTGGCGATACCTCACATGTGTGATTTGAACACCGATTTCATATGCGGGCGCGACTTACGTATGCGTTTTCTTTGCTGCGCAAGCTCACGGGGATGGTGGCACTTTAAAAAATGTTTTTAATTGTTTTATTTATTTTATTTATTTATTTTTTTAACATTGTTCCTTTGAAAAAAAAAATCTGACCACTTTTATTGCTATCACAAGGAGTGTAAGCATCCCTTGTGGTAGTAATATATGGTGACATGTACTCTTTATGGAGGGATCGAGGGTCTAAAAGACCCCCCATCCCACCTTTGCACTTCACAGTATTCAGATCGCCAAAAACAGTGATCCTGAATACTGTAATTTTTTTAAAACCAGCACAGTTGGCCGCCAAGTAAACCGGAAGTGACGTTGTGATGTTGCATCCGGAAATGTACGAAAGAGTCCTGATCGGAGCCAATTCCAGCTTCTACAGGGACGCCACACAGCCGGTGGATGTGCCGGAACGGAGCTCCGGTCTCCCGGTGGGACGGGAGGCTGGAGAAGAGTGGCGGACGGTGGCGGGTGTCCCCTCCCATTGCCTGGGATACCGACCGAGCAGCCATTATCACCAGATAGCCGACCGTCCACTCTAAAAAATGGTACTGGAGTATAGCCTGTAGCTGCAGGCTATACCCCGATACCTCCACTTAAATATGCCACCGTTTATAAATGGCGATTTGCGTTAAGTGGTTAAAGATGTCCAGCTTTTCCTCCCCAAAACAGATACATTGTGCATGTGAATGAATTACAACCCCACTGTCACTTTGTGTGTAACTAAGGCTCCGTGGACACTGTAGCTGCTAAACGGTCATTTTTGGGCGTTTGGGTGTTTTTTTTAACAGCCCATAAATACCCCTCTAGGTTATCCTATGTGTCCATGCACACATGGACGTTTGTTGTCATTTATCAGCAGTGAAGTTTATGGGCTGTTGTCAGAACGATCGTACTTCTGACCACAAAAAACGTTGAAAGCTTAAAAACACTCAAAAACGCGGCTCACCAGCATTTTTGGACGTTTTGATCCACTGAAAAAAATAAATAAATAAATAACACTCAAAAACACTAATGCATTAACGCTGATAAAAGCTAAAAAAAACTCACTACAAAGCTACTGACATTTTTAGATCGCTTTTTTTTTTTTTTACCAATAATTTTTTATTGAATCCAGTAGTGGTACACATAATAACATGGATCACACAATATGGTTACATAAGTGGATTATACATAAATGCCATCAAAGTTTAAATTATGCTATAGCTCAAAATAGTAGAGCAACATTTAAAATTATTCATGTAGAAGACTAATGGTGAGTGCTGCTTTTCCCACTCCGCCACCACATAAGGGAACAAGCTGTGGTCGAGGCAGGAGCTGCAGCACCACCCACTATTGTACCAATACTCAGTTCTGCATAGGAACAAGAAAAACAATAAAAGTAACAATTGGGGGGTTGAAGGTACACATTAAAGTCTGTGGTTCCATGGTGATCAGACATTGGGTTTGACGTATGCTTAACCACTTGCCGACCGCCAACCGGCGATTGACAGCGGCAAAGTGGCTCTGTAACGCAAACCGCCGTCATACGACGGCGGCCGCGAACTCGCGCCGTGTGTGCGCGCGCGCCCCCTAGGCGCGGGCGCTGCAACGGCATTCGGCAGAGGGCCTTTCAATCTACAGCGCCAGGCCAATGATTTTTGGCCTGGCCCTGTAGATCGCCCTGCCAATGACATTATTCCCCTGCCTCTGTAAATGTAAACAGAGGCAGGGGAAGTTCACTCCTCTTCCTCTCTGAAGTCCTTTTCGACATCAGAGAGGAAGAAGAAGCATCTAGAAACGTGAGTGCACCAACACTACACTAACACCAGGCCACATAGGCACATTTAACCCCTTGATCGCCCCCTGATCGCCCCCTAGTTAACCCTTTCACTACCTGTCACCCCCCTGTCACAGAATCACATAGTGCAGCGATCTGATTTTTAGCGATCGCTGTACATGTGACCTTGTGACGCTAAATCAGTGTTAGGTTAGGTT
>BLSH010255480.1:290698-306858 GCA_018402905.1 Glandirana rugosa
TTTATCTCGAAAGAAAACCACTATAAACTAGAGGAGACAGTAAAGACTAGCGGTGAGATTTATTTTTTTCTCGCTGTTAAAAAGTTTTATTGGTCAAAAAGAGTTCAGCAGAAGGTCCTGTCGGAGACTCTGGAACCCGAGGAGGGGAGGCCTGTCCTTTGTGTAGGGGTTAAAATTTATTTTCCGTCAGGAGGTCCGGTGTATGGAGTCATAAACACCAAGGAGGCCTTCCTATCCAGCGTGTAGTCTTCGGAAATCCTCGGGGTTCAGAGTCTCCAACTGGTCTCCCCAAGACCTCGTAGCCATGGAAAACTCGGGCGTGCTAGGGAGGGGAGGGATCGTGCGGGCTCAAAAGGTACCGATGCTCCAGAACCCCTCTGGTCAACCTCTGAGACTTGGGGCTCCTAAAGGCTTCTGATGTGCGACCTATCCTTCCGGAGGAACCACAAATACTGAGGTATGTGGCCTGGAGGACTGCCTTTTATTTAAAATTGGGGATGTGTTTCCTGTCCGGAGGGGAGGAGCCCAAGGTCTCAGAGGCTGTCCTGGAAGACGACTTGAGAAAAACTGGTTATTTTGAAAAATTGTCGCTCTTTTTTTATTTAGAGTGGCGATCAGAAATGACAGAGGAGATCAAATATCACCAAAAGAAAGCTCTATTTGTGGGTAAAAAAGGACGCAAATTTGGTTTGGGTACAACGTCGCACGACTGCGCAATTGTCAGTTAAAGCAACGCAGTGCCAAATCGCAAAAAATGCTCAGGTCCTAAAGCGTGAATTCCTTCCAGGGCTGAAGTGGTTAAAGGAATATATTTTTTTTATCACTTTAAGGCTGGGTTCACACTGTCCGACAAAAAAACAGTCCAACTTTGATCCTACTTTGCTGTGCGATTTACGGTTCTACATAGGGTCAAAGTCGAACCGTTTTTTTGTGAACAGGGATCCGACAATACCATGCGACTTATGCTCTGGGGATCTTGAAGGGGAACTCCACGCCCAATTTTTTTTTATAAAAATGGCATGGGTCCCCCTCCAGGAGCATACCCTTTGGTCTGGTATGGATTTTAAGGGGAACCCCCATGGCAAAAAAAAAAATGACGTGGCGTCCCCCCCCCCCCGAAATCCATACCAGACCCTTATCCAAGCACGCAGCCCGGCAGGCCAGGAAAGGGGGTTTGGACGAGCGAGCGCCCACCCCCTCCTGGACCATACCAGGCCTCATGCCCTCAACATGGGGAGTATGGGTGCTTTGGGGCAGGGGGGGGGGCCCTGCACCCCCCACCCCAAAGCACCTTGTCCCCATGTTGATGAGGACAAGGGCCTCTCTGTGACAACCCTTGCCGGTGGTTGTCGGAGTCTGCGGGCAGGGATTTAACAGTATGGGGTACATCGTATCCCTACCCATTTACCTGGAAAGAAAGTGTACAAAAAAAAACACACTACACAGGTTTTTAAAATATTTTATTAAATCAGCTTCGGCGTCTTCTCCCCTCTCTTATCCCTCTTCGGTGTCTTTGGCTCTTTTACGGGGCTATTCTATCTTCTGAGGGGTCTTCTTTCTTCTCCTTCTCTGCGGCGTCTTCTGCTCTTTTGGCGGTCTTCTCCGCTGTCCCCTTCCCTCTGTTCTTCCTCTGTTGTTCTTCTTCCCATGTTGACACAACGCGATCTCCTTCACGAATGCCCTCTCCGCTGTGTGCTGTGCCTTATATTGGCATGGGGCGTGGCCACCCAATGACATCAGCCGGAGGCCCCACTCTATATGATGTCACAGCTCCACCCCAAGATGTGACATCATATGAGGCGGGGCCTCCGGCTGATATCATCGATGTCAAGAAGAACAGAGGGAAGGGGACAGCGGAGAAGACCGGCAAAAGAGCAGAAGACGCCGCAGTGTGTTTTTTTTGTACACTTTCTTTCCAGGTAAATGGGTAGGAGTACGATGTACCCCGTACTCCTTTGCATAGGGTGGGGGGCCGGAATCTGGGGGCCCCCTTGTTAACCACTTGCCGACCGTCAACCGCAGGTTGACGGCGACAAGGTGGCTCTCCTGCGCAAACCGCCGTCATCTGACAGCGGCTGCCAGATCGTGCGCTCACTGTGTCCGGGGAGGGCCAGGGAGCGGGTGTGGCGGACTCAATCTCCGCCGGCTACGCGCGATGCCCCCCCCGGAGTGAAAGAACGGAGGTCCGTGTAAGTAAACACGGACCTCCGTTCTGTTAGAGGGGGAAGGGAGTGATCGCAGCCTTCCTCTAAATGGAAGCTGTGATCACTCCCCTCCCCCTGCCAGTCAAACACTAAGACAGTTAGAACACGCCCAGGGAACATAGTTAACCCTTAGAGCGCCACCTTGCAGGTTAACCCCTTCACTGCCAATGGCATTTACACAGTAATCAGTGCATTTTTATAGCACTGATCGCTGTATAAATGCCAATGGTCCCAGAAAAGTGGCAAAATGTTCCGACATGCCCATTGCAACATCGCAGTACTGCTAAAAATCGCAGATCGCCGCCATTACTAGTAAAAAAAAAAAAAAAAATAAAAACTCCAAAAATGAATTCTCATCATCCGTAAACGCGGCAACTTTTGCGCAAACCAATCAATAAACGCTGATTGCCATTTTTTTATCACAAATATGAGGAAGAATATTAATCGGCCAAAACTGATGAAAAAAAAAATGTTTTTTTATATATTTTTTTTTTATTTGTATTTTAGCAAAAAGTAAGAAATTTGGTTTTTTTTGCAAAATTGTCGATCTTCTTTTGTTTATAGCGGCGATCAGAAATGATGCAGCAGTGATCAATTACCACCAAAAGAAAGCTATATTTGTGGGAAAAAAAGGACGCAAATTTTGTTTGGGTACAACGTCGCACGACAGCGCAATTGTCAGTTGAAGCAACGCAGTGCCGAATCGCAAAAAGGGCTTTGGTCAGGAAGGGGGCAAATCCTTCCGGAGCTGAAGTGGTTAAAGGGGGCTTCCATATTCCGATAAGTCCCCGCCCGCAGACCCCGACAACCACCGGCAAGGGTTGTCGGGAAGAGGCCCTTGTCCTCATCAACATGGGGACAAGGTGCTTTGGGGTGGGGGGTGCAGAGCCCCCCTGCCCCAAAGCACCCATACTCCCCATGTTGAGGGCATGTGGCCTGGTATGGTCCACGAGGGGGGGGGGGGCGCTCGCTCGTCCCCACCCCCTTTCCTGGCCTGCCAGGTTGCGTGCTCAGATAAGGGTCTGGATTTCGGGGGGGCGCCATGCCGTTTTTTTTTTTGGCATGGGGGTTCCCCCTTACAATCAGTACCAGACCAAAGGGCCTGGTATGCTCTTGGAGGGGGACCCATGCCATTTTTTAAAAAAAAAATTGGGCATGGAGTTCCCCTTCAAGATCCCCAGAGCATAAGTCGCATGCCAAAGTCGGATCAGTGAAGACACTAATCCGACTTCAATGCCTTTCAATGGGCTAAAGTAGGATCAAAGTTGGACAAAAGTAGTACAGGAACCTTTTTCAAAGTCGGTCCGACTTTGAAAAACACAAGTCAGACCAGTTAAGATGGCTCTCATAGGGAATCATTGTTTTTGTGAGGTAATGCAACTTGTGCTCCTAATGTCGGTCAGAGAATCGGACTAGTTTGAACTCAGCCTAACCATTATTAAAACCACTGCTCCTTAAAAAATAAAAAAATTATAAACTTTTTTCTATTCAGACATTTCCCCTAGGGCTAAGGCTGTTAAAATTAGAGAGAGGGGTGGTAATTTTTTTTTTTTTTTTTTATGGCAATGAACTTGCATACAAGCATTAAATGGAGGAATTGTGAAATCACAGGTTCGATTCCAGCCAACATCAAGCACATAAAACATGTGATCTGAGAGACATCTTCACAGGCAAATAGACGCCGCATGTGAGTTAATTTACTCCCTTTTGTGAGAGCTGAAGTTGTAATTGCCTTTAATTGGGAGTTATTTTAAGGCACTGCTGGAGTAGTTTTGGGAGGTATAGTAAATCAGGGCCGAAATGTCTCTAAGGTTAAATGTGCTTGGGGTAGTGAGGTTAGCTGGTCCATTAGCAGAAGAATTACGTCATTTGTGAAGAGGTTTAAGATGTGTGGTTTATCAATAAACCAAAAGCCTGATATATGTGGGTTTGATCGGATGGATTCTGCCAATGGTTCTATGATAAGGTTAAAAATGTAGGGGAACATGGGGCAGCCCTGGCGAGTACCGTTGGTTATGTCAAATATCTTGGAGAGGAGCCCAGAGGTGTATACCTGTGCAGTAGGGTTTGAGTAGAGGCCTAAAATTGCATCTCTAATGAATCCTTGAAACCCAAATCTTAACAGTACATGAAACATGTAATTCCAGTCAACTCTGTCAAACGCCTTCTCTGCGTCAATGGAGAGTAGCAGAGAAGGCGTTCGATTTTTTTCAGCATAGTGTGAGACATTTAAAATATGCCTGGTGGCATCTGACGGTTGTCTTCCCCTCACAAACCCCACCTGGTCTTTGGTTATGAGGTCCACTATCACATTGGATAGCTGGCTCGCAATTAATTTTGCGTAAATTTTGACGTCTTAATTGAGGAGCGATATGGGCCTAAAATTTGCGGGGGTGGTTGGGTATTTTCCTGGCTTGGGGAGAGTTACCACATATGCTTTGAGCATTTCTGGGGGGAAAGGGTGAGGTCTGTGCAGCTAAGGCGTATACTGATGATAGGCAATTAGCGAGTGGAAGGTCTTGTAGTACTCATTCTGGAGACCATCCGGACCCGGTGGTTTCTCGTTGGGTAGAGAAGCTATGACCTTCTGTATTTCTTGAGTGGTAAAGGGGGAGTTCAAGTTTGCAAGTTGGGCATCCGATAACCTGAGTAAGTTAAGTTAATCTAGGAAGGCTACTATATTTTCGGTAGTAGGTTGGGTTGTGTGTGGGTCGTTCTTGAGGTTGTATAGCGCCTCATAGTAGTCTGAAAATTGTTCTGCAATTTCCTGGGGATTCATTATTTTGTGTTGGTTAGTGGGGTGTAGAAAATACTGAATCTTTGATTTGGATTGCACCGCTTTCACTCTGCGGGCCAGTAATTTATCTGCATGGTTGGCATTTGTGTACATATTACGTTTTAGTCTTCTAAGGTGTTTATTGTATTTTTGCATCAAAAAAGCTCATAGTTCCTCTCTAAGCTTTTGAAGTGAAGATTAGAGTAACGCAAACTTCTAGAAGTTCGCGTTCTGCTGGTTCGGCCGAACTTCGGGACAAAGTCCGGGTTCGGGTCCGGACAGAACCCGAACTTTGCCCCGGACCCCGAACCCCATTGAAATCAATGGGGACCCGAACTTTTAGGCACAAAAATGGCTGGAAAATCCTAGAGGTCTGCAAAAGGAAGGAAAATGGGGGTAAGGGTGGGACAAGTGCCCTACAAAGAAATGGGGACAGGGAAATAACTTTAAATATTTAAAAAAAAATAAAAACACAAAAAAATCAAAAATGGAGGTGGATGTGGACCATCTTCAAACTGTGTGTGAAAAGTATTAATTAACAGTAAAAGCCATATCACTGTTCTAAAATCATCTTCAAACTGTGTGAAAAAAGTATAAATTAGCCGGGAGAACCCATATCACTGTTCTACAATCATCTGGAAACTGTGTGTTAAACTTAATCTAAAACCGGGGGAACTCATATCACTGTTCTACAATCATCTGGAAACTGTGTGCTAAACTTTTTCTAAAACTGGGAGAACCCACACTACTGTTCTACAATCATCTGTAAACTGTGTGTTAAACTTTAACTAAAACCGGGAGAACCCATACTACTGTTCTACAAGCATCTGGAAACTGTGTGTTAAACTTTAACTAAAACCGGGCGAACCCATATCACTGTTCTACAAGCATCTGGAAACTGTATGTTAAACTTTAACTAAAACCGGGAGAACCCATATTACTGTTCTACAAGCATCTGGAAACTGTGTGTTAAACTTTAACTAAAACCGGGCGAACCCATATCACTGTTCTAAAATCATCTAAAAATTGTGTGTGAAACTATAGCAGAGCGAACCCATATCACTGTTCTAAAATCATCTAAAAACTGTGTGTGAAACTATAGCAGAGCGAACCCATATCACTGTTCTAAAATCATCTAAAAACTGTGTGAAACTATAGCAGAGTGAACCCATATCACTGTTCTAAAATCATCTAAAAACTGTGTGTGAAACTATAGCAGAGCGAACCCATATCACTGTTCTAAAATCATCTAAAAACTGTGTGTGAAACTATAGCAGAGCGAACCCATATCCCTGTTCTTCTCTTTCACACACAGTTTTTAGATGATTTTAGAACAGGGATATGGCTTCTCCCGGTTTTAGTTAAAGTTTAACACACAGTTTCCAGATGATTGTAGAACAGTAGTATGGGTTCTCCCAGTTTAAGAAAATGTTTAACACAGTTTCCAGATGATTGTAGAACAGTGATATGGGTTCTCCCGGTTTTAGATTAAGCTTCACACACAGTTTCCAGATAATTGTAGAACAGTGATATGGGTGCTCCCGGTTTTAGAAAAAGTTTAACACACAGTTTCCAGATGATTGTAGAACAGTGATATGGGTTCTCCTGGCTAATTTATACTTTTTTCACACAGTTTGAAGATGATTTTAGAACAGTGATATGGCTTCTACTGTTAATTAATACTTTTCACACACAGTTTGAAGATGGTCCACATCCACCTCCATTTTTGATTTTTTTATGTTTTTATTTTTTAAAAAATATTTAAAGTTATTTCCCTGTCCCCATTTCTTTGTAGTGAACTTGTCCCACCCTTACCCCCATTTTCCTTCCTTTTGCAGACCTCTAGGACTTTCCAAAACTTTTTTACATCAATTTTCTGAACTCTTAGTAAAATTACCAGAATCCCGGACCCGAACCCGGACTTTTTTTGAAAAGTCCGGGTTTGGGTCCGGGTCCCGGACACCCAAAAGTTCGGTACGGACCCGAACTTTACAGTCCGGGTTCGCTCAACACTAGTGAAGATGTTAACTCAAGTGATGGGGTGGATTTGTTTTTTGTTTCTAGATTATGAATGTCAGCTGTTAGTTTGTTTAACCACTTCAGCCCCGGAAGGATTTCCCACGTTAGAACCAGAGCAATTTTTGTGATTCGGCACTGCGTTGCTTTAACTGACAATTGCACGGTTGTACTCAAACTAAATTTGCATCCTTTTTCCCCACAAATAGAGCTTTCTTTTGGTGGTATTTGACCTCTGCTTCATTTCTGATCACCGCTATAAACAAAAAAAGAGCGACAATTTTGCAAAAAAAAAACAATATTTCTTTTTGCTAAAATACAAATCCAAAAAAAAAAAATAAAACAACATTTTTTTTCTTCGGTTTTGACGATTTATATTCTTCCTCATATTTTTGGTAATAAAAAATCGGCGTTTATTGATTGGTTTGGGTAAAAGCATTTATACAGCGATCAATGCTATAAAAATGCACTGATTACTGTGTAAATGCCATTGACAGTGAAGGGGATAACCTGCAGGGGGAGATCTAGGGGTTAAATGTGTTCCCTAGGTGTGCTCTAACTGTGAGGGGGCTGGGCTATCAGGGGCATAAGAGATTTAACTGATCACAGTGACAGTGATCAGTAGATCTCTTATGTCCCCAATGTCAGAATGGGGAACCGCCGTGTTTACATCTGCAGTTCCCCATTCTTTGGCTCTGGCAGCTCATCGAGGCTCACCAGTGGACATTGGGTCCGCCCGAGCCGCGGGCACACTCCTCCGGAGTGCGCCAGGCAAGAGCATGTGCCGCCGGCAGTGCGCTCGCGCCCCCTAGCGGCCACTCCGCAAATCGCTGTCTATTTGCGGCGATTTGCGGTACACGTCCACACTGCCAAAGTAAATATACTGTGCACGGTGTGGAAGTGGTTAAGAGAAGGATATAGCTTCTTTTTAGTCTGGCACCCTGTTGTATGAGAATCCCTCACAAGTATGCTTTGTGTGCATTCCATAGGGTGTATGCTCTTCCAACAGAATCTGTATTGGATTCAAAGATTTTGTAATGTGTTGGGAAACAAGCTTAGAACTTTCAGGTTATTGCAATAGTTTAATATTGGGGCCCCTTGTTCCATAATGGAGATAGATACTGCAGCGTGGTCTGACCATTTATATCATGAATGTTTGAGGACGATATTTTCTGCAGTAGCCATTTATCCGATATGAACATATCAATACGGGAGTATGTATGATGTCTGGGGGAAAAGTATGTATAATACTTTTCGTTGGCGTGTTGGCACCTCCAGACATCGTACAGCTCCTCTGAGTATAATAAGTTGCTTAGTGATGGTCTATTTCTAGGAGCATTAGAAGACAGGTCCATATGTGGGTCTGTAATAAGGTTAAAATCCCCACACATTAGGAGGCTGCCATATTTGATAGAGTATAAGCATTTTAGTAGTCTCTTTAAGAACTGGATTTGGTGTGAGTTCGGTACGGCTGCTAGAATATAGGGCCGTGAGTTGATGTCACAAGAGATAATGATATAGCACCCTTTGCAGTCTATAATGGAGTCTTTGAGCTTGAATGACACTGTGGGGGTCATTTACTATAGCGCTGCCGCAAAATAGCGGCAACATTGCCGCAAAATAGCGGTAAAATTACAACGAATCGCGGTAATTACCGCGATTCACGGTAAATAGCGCTAAGACGGTATTCACAATAGCGCTGGAGGTAAATAACGGCCAAAATGGAATTCACTAAAGCTCCCAGGTCACAGATAATGGCCAACTCCTTACTCCAGTCCAGACCTGGAGTTGTGCAAATAGAAATAATGTTTGGAGCATGATCTGATCCCCTAAATTGTACTAAAATATGCGGTATATTGTTTAAAGATAATCTGCTTTTAAACTGTGTGAAAAAGTGATTTCTACACTGAAACATCTTAAAAAATCTGAGAAGAGATAAATACCCCGTCGCCTTACTCCTAGGCACAGAGCACAGCTGAGCACAACTGAGCATGCTCAGACACAAAACAACTCTCAAAATAACTCTCATGGAGTAATTCCTTGAGTAGTTAGTAAATACCAAAATGAGTGTTATTTTACACACATTTTTTGGGAGTGAAGAGGAGAGTTATTTTGCCAAGTGCAAGTTTCTGCCATTCATTCTAATGGTACAATTGTTACTTTATCAAATAAATCCATTTCATGTTGAAAAGAAATGTATCTTTCGCTCAAAGAAATGCTCCTGGCAACAATGTTGCACATTTGATAATCTATTTTGTTTTTAAGAATGCTACAATGTGAAATTTCTTCATATTCTGTAAATATTTTTTTTTTCTCGGTCAATTTCACTTTGCTGTGGTCCATGTCACAAAAATATTTCCCTAAACTCACACAGGTGTCTTTACAAACTACAAACAATACCATTGCTTATGGAAATTTTATTTTTTTATTTTTTTTATTTTTTTTTTAGAAAAACTTCAAATAGCACTGAAGAAATCCATAAGAATACATCTGAACTTGTCATGTTGTTCAAACACAAACAATACCATTGCTTATGCAAATGTCAAATTAGTGTAATTTATTAATTTAATTCAATGATGAAAAATTGAAATAGATAGCCTGAAGTAGAAATCCTAACACCTGTCATTCCATCAACTATATATCCACAGAAATGCAGGATGTGGGTAGCTATGCAGCTTTGCAGTGGCTCCGAAGGTAGCTAGGCTGATTAGCATTGTTTGCTTCTTGGGTTTGAATACCACGCAAGCCATGTCCTGTTGTATTTTTGACTTATGATATTCACACAACAAACATTACCATTGCTTATGCAAATGTCAAATCAGGGTCATTTTCTTGCCAAATTCTAATCGAAGAACAAAAGCAGAAATCCTAACAACTGATATGCAGCTTTGCAGTGGCTCAGAAGGTAGCTTAGCTGTTTAGCATTGTTTGTTTCTTGGGTTTGAATCCCACTCAAGCCACGTCCTGTTGTAATTTCTACTTATGTTGTTCACCCAAGTTTTTCACCCTTGCAGCACTGAGTTTCTGGGTTACATTTGTGAACATGCTATTTAATGTCGAGAAATACTCTTATTTCCCTATGTTGTTAAAAATAACTTGGGAATACTGGCCTAACTTCTCTTTCGGTCAAAATGTTGTATTTTTGGGTAGGAGGGTTACACCACCATTGCAAATCCTCCCAGATACACTATCTAGGCCAAAGTAGTGGGACGGCTGCCTTCACACACACATGAACATTAATGGCAGCCCAGTCTTAGTCCATTGTGTGAAAAAAGGATTTGGCACCCCCTTTGCAGCTACAACAGCCACTCTTCTGGGAAGGCTGTCCACAAGGTTTAGGAGTGTCTATGGGAATGTTTGACCATTCTTCCAGAAGAGCATTTGTGAGGTCAGGAACTGATGCTGGATGAGAAGGCCTAGCTTGCAGTCTATGCTCTAATTCAGCAAAAAGGTTTTTTATTGTGTTTATGAACCTTGCTTTGTGCACTGGTATGCAGTCATGTTGTAATAGGAACAGGCCATTCCCAAACTGGTTCTACAAACTTCAGATCAGGAAATTGTCCAAATGTGTTGGTATGCTGATCAGTTCCATTCACTGGAACTAAGAGGCCAAAAACAACTGCTGAAATAATAAATCACTTCAGAATACCCCCTCCACCTATTTATTTGGACCAGTGCATAAAGACATGGGTGAAGGAGTTTGGGGTGGTGAAACTTGACTGGCCTGGACTCCTGACTCCAATACAATAGGACACCTTGGGGATCAATTAGAGTGGAAACTGCAAGCCAGGCCTTCTCGTCCAACATCAGTGCCTGACCTTACAAAGGCATATTGCTTGGTATGCTGAGCATGGCTGTGGACTAATGCCTCGTACACACGGGACGACTATCGTACGTATGATCGTCGCAAATCGTATGTTGGCTGTTGTATCTAGCATACTGACTGCACTACACGATTGTACGACCACAGAAGAACGTTCAGGTGCATGTAATTAGCATCCGGCCGTTCCTGACTTCTGAGCATGCGTGTTTTGCTCAATACAACTTGTTGTACCAACTGCTCTGTACACACAATACAATGGTCGTATGAGCGTTTGTTGGTACGACCAAGTTTTCTAGTTTGCTCATACAACTCCCTTGTACGACCGTCGTATGTTCGACTGTTCTAATCGCGCATACGAACGATCGATATCGCATACAACGGTCGTTAGTATGACCTGTTGTATACGACCGTCGAACCATGTGTATGAGGCTTAAGACCCCATAAACACGATTAGATTTGCGACAGATCTTTGGATTCAAATTGACCCAGACCCTTTAGGCCTCATACACACGGACGTTTTTTGACGCCGGCGTTTTCTGGCGTTTTTTGCAGCTCTCCATGTTAGTCAATGGCCCCATAAAAACGTTGGCGTTTTTGAGCTGTAGGTGGCGTCGGCGTTAGAGAGCAGAAAGTAGAACCCATGGCCATCGCGTTCTGAGGCTGTAACGTTTTGACGTTTTTTGACGCCGACGCCACAAAACGCCAACAAACGCCAACAAACGCCACCTAATATTGTACCGGCGTTTTCCGGCGTTTTTTGACGCCGACGTTTTTAGGTTGAAAAATAGCGATGATTTTTTTTAAAAAACACCTATTGACGCCGACGCTCACTAACGCTCAAAAACGCCAATGCATAGCGACAAAAACGTCGACTTTTTTTCCTTGACGTCGGACCCGACGTTTTGTTTATTTTTTTAGATACGCCCGTGTGTATGAGGACTTAATATGAGGGCAAACCTTAAGAGTTTAAATGTGTATGCAATCAGGCAGGCCCTTACACTACATGGTTTAGTTATATAAGAACACAAAAATATGCACAAAGTCTAATAATGTGTATGGGCTCTTAGTCCATTCACATGCACATAAACAAACCAAAATTTTTTAAACCACATGGACCTGTGCAGTGTAAACCATAACATTTTGCATGTGGTGTTACTGTTCATCAGGTGTAAGCATTTGAAACATTCATGAAGAGACAGATTGAATGACACTGGTGGGAGTGTACTTCCATTGGGTGTGTCAATGCTAATGATACAAGCTCTATATAAATGTCTGCAGTAGGCGGGCTGTGTTTGGTCGGGTCTGAGAAGAGGCCTGTTTCTTTTTCCTGTGGTGTTTGTGGAAGTAATGCCTCACTAGAACTGTTTGCTGAATTTATTGTGCATTTTGACCATCAAAAGTGTTTTTTGTGGTAAATCTGTCAATTGTTGTGTGTATTGTTTATGCCTTACCATGCATTCCTAGTTTGGGAGTATCTGCTGATTGTTTGATCTCATTGCTTAATCATGTACATGGAAATGCAGCTTATAACTGAACAGACTAACCAATGTATGTGCGTAGAATTTGGTGTGGCGGTGGGTGTTAGAATATGTTCTTAATATTAAGTTGTGAAGCTTTGTTATAATGACTAAGTTTTCTCAGTCTTGCTGTTCAAAATGTGATGTGTGTTGGTGTCCACTGTAAGGTTTCTAACTATTTTAGATTGTAAGCTCCTATGAGCAGGGCTGTTCCAACCTAAGGGTTTTCATTTGTGTCATTCACCATTTTTAGATTTAATATTTAAACGGTAGGAACTGAATGTGTGTATATAATTGTGTTTTTATGCTTGCAAAATAAATGTCAATTATTGACCACCTTGTTGTTTCTATTACTTTTTATGTTGGAAGTGAAATATCTTTCTTTAGAATTATGTGAATTCTAAGCTGTAATTGTGTACCTCAAAACCTAATCTTTAGCACACCAGCAAGTCAATTATCCAGGTGTTTAGGTGGAGTCTTTAGATTTAACAGCTGGAGAAAATTGCAGGTAATGAATTCAGCTGGTGGATATGCAGTGTTGGTGTGAAACTGTGTCCTCAGCATTTGTTGTTCACCTGCTGTAATCCCAGGGACACC
The DNA here is from genome assembly GCA_018402905.1 of Glandirana rugosa. NCBI lineage: Eukaryota > Metazoa > Chordata > Amphibia > Anura > Ranidae > Glandirana > Glandirana rugosa. Next base: position 303,632 of record BLSH010255480.1, read on the forward strand.
ATTTCTTAGCAAACTGCCTTAGGGCCGGTTCACACTGCAGCAATGCAGGAACGCTGTGAATCCACTGTGTTCCGGCATCGATTGTCTCCTGGTTGCAGTTCACACTGCTATGTGAACTGTGGGGAGTGACCGTACAAAGAATCACAGCCCCAAATCAGTTCACATATCACAGTGCAAACTCGCACAGGAGTCTTATTGCATGATGTAAACATCCCTGTGATCCAATTCTGACCCTGTGTAAAAAAAAAAAAAAAAAAAAAAAAAAAAAAAAAAAGCTGTGTGTTTGCTCCGATTGTATGTCTGAATTTGCAAAGCAATCTCTATGGCTGAATTCATATTGCACAGAGCTTGCATACGAGTCACACTGCAGTGTGCAAATCATATGCTAGCTCCAAGGTTTGAGCAGTGTGAACTGGCCCTCACCGACCCAGAACTCTTTGTGATCACCTGGAAGTTCCGGTGCTGGGAGGATGTTAGACAAGTGTTGCTTCAATCGGTTTAGACTAAAAATTTGGGTCCTGGAAATCTAAAAAAAAAAATCATATATCTATGCGCATCAATGTACACACAGCTATATATATATATATGCGCGCACACAGCCATATATATACATATATATGTGCGCATTACAAGTATGTTTGCATGCAAATGCGCTTATATGCACACTTGTGCGCATTAGCATATATAAATGCACCTCTACCACCTCATACAGGAAAAAATCGCACCAATGACAGAACGCAGTCATGCTGTGTCAGGCTATTGGTGACCTTATATATCTTGGGACGAGGCAGCTTTCCTAGCCACTTCTACAAGTATTATGGGCATAAGCCAACCCACAGTGTCCAGGGTGTTTAGGCAGGTCATAAATGCCATTCTTCACCTTGTACCACAATTTATACACTGGCCACAGAATGAAGATGAGTGGAATGATGTGAAGGTGGCTTTCTACCACCGTGCTCAAATGCCACAAATCCCCGGGGCCATTGATTGTACACATGTGGCAATCAGGGCCCCCAGGATCAGTGAAGTTGGTTATCGGAACCAAAAACAGTACTACTCCAAGTTGTCTGTGACGCCAGGCAGCGGATTATGAGTGTCCAAGCAGCTTTCCCAGGGTCCTACCATGATGCCTACATCTTGAAGCAGTCTGGACTCTTCAGGAAATTTGAATGTGGCCAAATGTCACCCGGGTGGCTTATTGGTACAGTATATTATTTTTATCTAAAACTCAAATGTAAAGTTACATACAGACATACATGTTTGGCAAAATTAGAGGCTCAACACAGAGAAACAGATTTGTACGCAATGCATATGCACCTTGGTTGGACACAAGCTGACATCTTGATCCACTTGTGTGCACCCAGCCTGGCAGCTCATCCCAGGAACATTAGAGAGGTTGTCTCTAGCTAATAACATTAATATGCAGCAAGCTGGAAAGGTTTGCCCCATCCACAGAAGCTGAACACACTAGTCATTACAATGGTATTCCCACATGAACAAGGAGTAATTTGATGTAGGAATGAGTCAATGTAGGTTTAGGCTAAACATAGTGCAAGCTATGGTACAAAATAAATGTCTGTGCTGCTTCATGCACACAGGACTTTAAAAAAAACATCCAAAAAATGTCTGTAGCTTATGGGCACTTTCTCACTGGGGGCAGTGGGGCATTAGCTGTAAATCCCCGCTAGTCACAGCGGGGATTTACTGCTGTTAGAGTGGCGCTAAGGCTGCGAGAGTGGGGCACTTTGAACCCCCCTCAAGGGGTTAAAATGGGGTTAAAAGTGCCCACTCGCTGCGCTTCCGAGGTGGTGCGCAGCCGCTTTGGAAGTAGTGCTACCCATGATTTTCAATGGGCAGGGACGGTGGAGGAGTGGTATATTACCACTCACCGCACCGCTTCAAAGATGCTGCTTGCAGGACTATTTGTAACGTCCTGCAAGCGGACCGCAACAGTGTGAAAGCACTCAGGCTTGGGGTGGATGGGGAGTGACTTTTGAGGCTCTTTACATGAGATTTTTTTTTTTTTTTTGGCTAAATAGCGCCTGTAAAGTGCCTCAGTGTGAAAGAGGTCTATCTGTAATTCTTGCACCTTTTACCGGTGTTATATTACCGCCTTTTTTTTGCCTTTTTTTGCAATTGTTTGTGCGTTTTTAAAGGGCCAGCGTTTTTTGTTTCTTTTTTTTTTATTTTACTCAATTGGTCTAAAACGTCCAAAAACATTGGGGATCTGCGTTCTATAGCATTTTTGGTTGTTTTTGGCTGTTTTTGATCGTTTGAACATTTTTACAGCTGAAAATCCAGGTTGGCCTAATACATTCTTCCTTGTCTCCCATTTTGTAGACAAGCATCTATGGCCACAAAAAGGGATGGGAAGAACTAATGTTTGCTTTTTTGTTTATTTTCCAGAGGATGCTGGCTATCCGCAGCTGACGTGGCTAATGGCTCCAATCAGGTACCCCCAGGGCCAGCCACAACATTGCTACAATAGTGCCTTGAGGAGAAGCCGGGCCATTGTTGAGCTTACTATTGCCTTACTGAAGTCCCGGTTTCTCTGCTTGGCCAGGCCTGGGGGGGGAGCTACTGTACTCTCCTCCAAAGGCTTCCAGGATCATCCTTGCCTGTTGCATTTTGCACAACATGTGCCTTGCAAGGGGTGATTCATGGGAGCTGGATGAGGAGAGGGAGCCAGAGGTCCGTCAGCTGCCAGTCCCTAGGGACCAAAACACAACTGGCGGGATTGGCACATGGAATCGATTGATTGCTGGCTACTTTACAGGTACGTTTTAGAACATAGCTAGAGATTGAGAATGTGTAAAAATACCAACTTTGCAGGCTAGTTCTCACAGAAACCCAGATGCTAACAAACATATGCCAGTTAGGGTTGACCCTTTATCTAGTGTGTAGTCAACATGACAAACACTGTTTGCTTGCCCACTAACACTAACCTCTTTTCTCAAATGTGTGCCAATTTTGAAGAGAGTGGAGAGGGAGTGGAACACCTGGCAGGTGTTTGTTTTTGTCTGTGCCACCTGTATATATGTTAAATGAACAAGAACCTCAGCTAAGTATCTAAATGTGTTTTTGTATTTTCAGGGGATCCGTCTGTTTAGGCAGCCATGGCATGTACCCTGGGAATCTTTTTGGGATGACTGTCTGGCGTCACAGGTGTGTTTTGAAATCTTATCTTACATTTTTGTATTGGCTAAAAAAAGTCAAATCTTGAACTT
>BLSH010255480.1:308096-320164 GCA_018402905.1 Glandirana rugosa
CCCACTCACGCGGGGAGACTTAGAATGGTCCAGTGTACAGGAGTTGTACCCCTCCCACGAAACCCCAGACCAAAACAAAAACCCTCCTGGGGACACGGACAAAAAACAACTGAAACGACACCCCAACGGCAAATTTAGGTATGATATGGACTCCCCGGACCAAACCTAAAACCCCACGAGAATACGTAAAACAGTTTAATTTAACTCGCACCCCAAGAGGAAATTTATGAATGGTCTGGGTTTCCCGGATAATACGCGGACCCCCACACTGGGATGAGTCAAACCCCCAAAACGGAGTAGGGTCACACCCCCAGGCGCATAATAGGCCCTTTGGGTCTGGTAAGTATTTAAAGGAGAACCCCACGCTCAATTTAATTTGACAAAATGCATAAGAGCACCCCAAAATCCAAACCAGGCCCCTCAGGTATAGTATGGATTTAAACGGCAACCCCACAGCAAAGTCAACAAAAAACAGGCACAGGGGTCCTCCCAAAAACAAAACCAGACCCCAAAGCACCCTCCCCATGTTGAGGACATGTGACCTGGTAAGATTCAGAGGGGCGCACTCACCCGTCCCCACCCCCCCCCTGCCATGCCAGGGCTGCATGCTCGGATAAGGATTTGGTTTGGATTTTGGGGGGCACCAACACCATTTTTTAACAATTTGGCGTGGGGTTCCCCTTAAAATCCATACCAGACCCGAAGGCCTGGTATGGATTGGGGAGACCCCCAACGCAATGCTTTTTCAGTGATCTTTATCTATATTGCAGGGAACCAGCAATACATTCCAGCCACGACCGATTTTAAATGACAATTTTTCCTTTACAAATGTCATTTTGCGGTGCCACTGTTCTAAACATCGCAGAGATCCATACTAAGGGGACCCCCCAAGCATGATATTTAAGCACTTGCCGCCCGCCTGCCACAGCTGCAAAGTGGTTCGTTATCGCAAAACGCCCTCACCTGACGGCAGCTGTGATGACTAGCATTGTGAGGGCGTGCGTGCTGCCGGAGGCACTCTCGCATGCTCACTGTGTTCTGGGGGGGTCAGGGAGCGGGTAGGGCGGACTCGATCGCCACTGGCTACCCGCGATGGCCCCTCTGCAGTGAAAGAACGGAGGTCCGTGTATGTAAACATGGATCTCCGTTCGGACAGAGGGGGAAGGGCGGTGATCACAGGCTTCCTGTATTTGGAAGCTGTGATCACTTCCCTCCCCCTGGCAGCCCAGCCCCCATACAGTTAGAATTCCCCATAGGGAACACTGCCAATGGCATTTCTACAGTAAGCAGTGCATTTTTAGACCACTGAGCGCTGTATAAATGCCAATGGTCCAAAAAAATGTCTAAATGGTCCGACATGTCTGCCGCAATATTGCAGTGCCACTAAAAATCGCAGATTGCTGTCATTACTAGTAAAAAATGTAAAAAATACAACTCCAGAAATTAATTAGCATCATCCCTAAATGCAGCAACTTTTGCGCAAACAAAACAATAAACGCCGATTGCAATTTTTTTTTTAACAAAGATAGGAGGAAGAATATAAATTGGCCAAAAACAAGTAAATAAAATGATTTTTTTTTTTTTTACAATTGGATTTGTATTTTAGCAAAAACAAAGAAAAACTGCTTATTTTGAAAAATTGTCGCTCTTTTTTTATTTAGAGCGGCAATCACAAATGTTGCAGAGGAGATCAAATATCACCAAAAGAGAGCTCTATTTGTGGGTAAAAAAGGATGCAAATTTTGTTTGGGTACAACGCTGCACGACCGCGCAATTGTCAGTTAAATCAACGCAGTGCCAAATCGCAAAAAGTGCTCAGGTCCTAAAGCGTGAATTCCTTCTGGGGCTGAAGTGGTTAAAGGAATATTTTTTTTTTACTTTAACCATTATTAAAACCACTGCTCCTGAAAAAAAAAAATATTAGAAACGTTTTTTATCTATTCAGACATGTCCCCTGGGGCTAAGGCTGTTACAATTAGAGAGAGGGATGGTAATGTTATTTTTTTTTTTTATGGCAATGAACTTGCATACAACCACAAGTTCAATCCCAGCCAACATCAACATGTAACCTGAGAGGCATCTTCACAGGCAAATAGAGCTCGCATGTGTGCTATTTTACTCGAGTCTGTGAGAGTTGAAGTTGTAATTGCCTTTAATTGGGATTATTATTATAATTATTTTAAGGCACTGCTGGAGTAGATTTGGGAGGTATAGTAAATCAGGGCCTGTGTCTCTTATTGACATGAGGACCCCTTTTGTTTTCTTCTCAGAGACGCTTGATAGGAAAATGTGTGGAAATTGTTTGTAAGAGCATTTAGGTGTGCTGGAGGAACAAAAATGAGTCTCCTGTATACATACAGGGTGGACGATTTATATGGATACACCTTAATAAAATGGGAATGGTTGGTGATATTAACTTCCTGTTTGTAGCATATTAGTATATGTGAGGGGGGAAACTTTTCAAGATGGGTGGTGACCATGGCGGCCATTTTGAAGTCGGCCATTTTGAATCCAACTTTTGTTTTTTCAATAGGAAGAGGGTCATGTGACACATCAAACTTATTGGGAATTTCACAAGAAAAACAATGATGTGCTTGGTTTTAACGTAACTTTATTCTTTCATGAGTTATTTACAAGTTTCTGACCACTTATAAAATGTGTTCAATGTGCTGCCCATTGTGTTGGATTGTCAATGCAACCCTCTTCTCCCACTCTTCACACACTGATAGCAACACCGCAGGGGAAATGCAAGCACAGGCTTCCAGTATCCGTAGTTTCAGGTGCTGCACATCTCGTATCTTCACAGCATAGACAATTGCCTTCAGATGACCCCAAAGATAAAAGTCTAAGGGGGTCAGATCGGGAGACCTTGGGGGCCATTCGACTGGCCCACGACGACCAATCCACTTTCCAGGAAACTGTTCACCTAGGAATGCTCAGACCTGACACCCATAATGTGGTGGTCCTAGCATTTCTCCTGCGGTGTTGCTATCAGTGTGTGAAGAGTGGGAGAAGAGGGTTGCATTGACAATCCAACACAATGGGCAGCACAGTGAACACATTTTATAAGTGGTCAGAAATTTGTAAATAACTCATGAACCCACCCTGTAGTATATCTGCCTGGCTCTTCAGGGCCTCTTTCCACATTGCATATCTCTTAGCTGGGTTATTTAACCCTTTAGCATTCAGGGATAAGAATTTGATAGGCATGGTGAGTTATTATGAGCTGTTTGTAGGAGTGGGTCAGCACTGCATGAGATGCACGATGAGTCTGAGGGTCCGGGGTCTGAAGAGGAGGAATGGGTATTTAGTCTGGCGTTTCTGCAGATGTCATCTGGTTGTTGGTGGGTTTGAGATGTATTGAAGTCCGACTTTGCAGGATGGATCTCAGCTTGTCAGTGTACCATAAAAACAAGCAGGGGGATAAAACACAACAGTCAAAATTCAAAATGAACAAGTTAAACTGGAAAGTAGGGGGATCTATGTACAGATCCATGAACATATTGCCATGTTCTGGTAAATTGGAGGGGTTTGGATGTGAATCCATAGTTGACCATACCGGGAATGGTTAGTGTGGCGGAAGGCAGTCATTAGGTATTCTCTTTAGATGCGTTCTTTTTGGAAGAACATTTGCGGGACACCATCATCCAAAGAGGCCACAGAGGTATTAGTGCCATTGTGGATAATTATTAACGTTGTTGGGTATTTCCACTTGTGTGAGTGATTCTGTAGTGCTTTGGTAATGGTGGCTATGTTTCGTCTACGCTGGAGTGTGCCTGGAGAGATCTGGGAGTAGTTGCAAAGATGCATAAGGTGCTGGGCGTAGGTCAGGATTGCGGAAGGTGCTCGGAGCATTTTCTTAGCGTGGTAGAAGTACATTCTGAGTAAAACATCTCTGGGAATCTCCTCTGCCAGGAATGGCGGCTTTGGTACCCTATGCACCCTGTCAACTGTGAGCTCTATGGCCGAGAGTGTAGGTGTTAGAGCTGAAAACATGTCCTGGACATATTGGGGGAGCTGTGTGGGAGCCACTGACTCTGGTATGCCCCTGATTTTTAAATTATTTCTTCTAGACCGGTCTTCTAGGTTGGCTAATTTGTCTTTTATCCACATTATTTCTTCCCCATGGGCGCTGTGTGCATCTACTATAGTATTAAAAGAGGTGGAATATTCTCCCATTGCTCTCTCCATGTGGTCCACTCTGTCCCCTAGTAACTGCACCTCTTCCTGGCACTTTTTAAATGTGTGTATCATGTCCTGGTGCAGGGATGCTCTGAGTGTCATTAACATGTCTTTAAGTACCACATCGGACACTGCTTGCCCAGTTGTGGGGAAATCTGCAAAGGCATCCTGCGTTATAGACCTTGCTGCGACTTTTATCTCACTCACTTCCATGGTGGAAACTCCCGGGGTTCCTCCGGGGGAGGCCCTCCTGATTTTGGTTTTTGCTGGGCTTCTGGTGGTGGGTGTAGATGCTGCTGAGGAGGTGCCGCTGTCTGGGTGTACTAGATTGTCCCCAGCACTGTGTCTCTGTAAGCTGTGTGGTGAGGCTGTGGCTGCGGCCTGCTTGCTTCTCCGTGCTATGTGAGTGTCGCCGCTATTTTGTTGAGGCCTCCTTTGGGCCGCGGGGAAGAAGCTGGTCAGCTACCTGGGCTGGATTGGCTGCCCTTTCTGTCTCTCCGGGTGTCTGTGGGGTGTTCCCAGCTCAGTGGTGGTGTGTGGGTGGCTGAAGGGCTCCTGTGTCTGCGATGTTTCCCAGCGGTCTGACGGAGCTCCGGAGCTACGCAGCCATCACGGAGCATTGTGATTTACTTGTGCACATGTGCCCCATGGTAAAAAAAATCCATCTCTTCTGGGGATACTACGTATCCACTAAAATCCTTCTACAATTGTTCTACTACCTACGTTGTTTACTCCCTAACCTGCCCCTGCAGTCTATATTATGTTGGCAGGACCATCCGGACCCTCAGGGCCAGGTTTGGCAAACACCGTAGGTCGGTAACAGAGGGAAATCCAAAATGCGCCATCCCCCGCCATTTCTCTAAATATCACTCACAGTCTGTGGAGGGTCTCCAGGTGTGGGTAATTGAGTCTATCCCAGACAGATACCCCCGGCCGAGCGATTCCGCAAACTGTGCAGTCAAGAAACCTTCTGGATTTATACCTTGAATTCTTTGGCGCCTTTAGGTTTAAACGAGGAAATAGAAATACATACAGTTATCTAATGGTACATACGTGTATGTGTATATGTGTGTGTGGTTATGTTGGGTCACATAGACCCAGGTGCACGCAGGTGTGAATACATATGGGTGTGCATTCTGGACATTGTAGATATCTGAGCAGTATAGAAGCACAAGTGCATATAGTACCATTTCTCAGACTAATGGTATATTGTAATAACATGATATAATCTATTACAGACACTGCAGGACCCTATGTCTATAGTGGAATGGTAAGTACATAGTTCCACTATAGATTACATAATGTAATGTTATACAATGTAATGCTACATAACAAGGTTGTGTGTGTATGTATATAAATATTACCATGTCATCATTTACCACTTATCATTTTTTCCATTCCTCTTTTTATACCAGTGCATACATTTATAAACATATACATATAAGGTATCTTCAGTATGTCTAAGAATAACTTTTTAGCTAATTATAGTAATTCATTAATTTTTAGACTCATTTTTAATTGATTTTTAATTTAATTATGATATATATTTGCATTCCATATATGAAATCATTATTATCACCATTATTGGCACATATTAATTATTTTTACATAGAAATCCTTTGAAGACAGATGGATCATTGTGTATATATACATATAATTTTATTATACATTGTTGTTTCTAGAATTTCTATATACAATATCTCACAAAAGAGAGTATACCCCTGACATTTTTGTAAATATTTTATTATATTTTTTCATGTGACAACACTGAAGAAATGACACTTTGCTACAATGTAAAGTAGTGAGTAGAGTTGAGCGGACACCTGGATAACCTCGCAAAACCGTTCGTGTTCGGCACCGAACTCGATCCGAACTTGACCCCGGACACCAAACCCCATTGAAGTCAATGGTGACCCGAACTTTTGGGCACAAAAATGGCTGCAAAAAAGTAATGGAAAGGGCTAGAAGGCTGCAAAAGGAAGCAAAATGGGGGTAAGAGTAGGACAAGTGCCATGCAAACAAATGTGGATAGGGAAATAACTTAAAATCACATAAAAAAAATAAAAATGGGAGGAGGAGGTGGATGTGGAGTAGGAGCCTAGAGGTTGACTAGGCCGTGACCGTGGCAGTGTAGGTGGAAGTGGTGGAGGAGGAGGGGGAGGAGGAGGAGGTAGCCAACACTATTTTTTGTTTGTTTGTTTTATTTTTTAGAATTGGGGTAGCCCCCAAAATATTGAGACACATTAAAAAAAAAGGATACCAATGGCTGTGTGAGGCCGGTCTAAATGTCTATTCTGCACAAGGTACAGACAAGTCTTGTGGGATCCATGCCTGGTTCATTTTAATAAAGGTTAGCTTGTCCAAGTTGGCTGTGGACAGGCGGCTGCGCTTGTCTGTGATAACGCCCCCTGCCGCACTAAACACACGTTCAGACAATACACTGGCTGCAGGGCAGGCCAGCACCTCCAAGGCATAAAGGGCAAGCTCAGGCCATGTGCCCAATTTGGAGACCCAGAAGTTGAATGGGGCAGACCCATCAGTCAGTACGCGTAGGCGTGTGCACACATACTGTTCCACCATGTTGCTGAAATGCTGCCTCCTGCTAAGAACTTGCCTATCATCTGGTGGTGCTGTTTGTGGTGGCGTGCTGCTGAAAAAGCTTTTCCACATTTCGGCCATACTAACCCTGCCTTCTGAGGTGCTGCCGGTGCCACAGCTGTGTTGGTGACCTCTTCCTCCTCCTCCTACCCTGCCTTTGCCTTGTGCTTCCACTGAGCCCCCGGTGTTATTTGGGAATGTCCTCAGCAGCTCGTCTAACAGAGTGCGCTTGTAGTCGCGCATCTTCCGATCACGCTCCAGTGAGGGAATTAAGGACGGCACGTTGTCCTTGTAATGGGGATACAGCAGGGTGGCCACCCAGTAATCAACACAAGTTAAAATGTGGGCAACTCGGCTGTCCTTGAGCAGGCACTGCAGCATGTAGTCGTCCATGTGTGCCAGGCTGCCCAGAGGCAAAGACAAGCTGTCCTCTGTGGGAGGTGTATCATCTGTGTCCTCCGTATGCTCCCAGCCATGCTCCAGTGATGCCCACGAGCTGCGTTGGGTGCCACCCTGCTGTGAACACGGTTCCTCCTCCTCATCATCCTCATCCTTCTCATCCTCCAGAACTGTCCCCTGGTTTGAAAATTTTTGACCTGGCCTATGCTGTTGCAGTAACCCACCCTCCGAGCAACTTGTGAATGACTGGCCTGATAACTGTGGAAATGACCCCTCTTCCTCCTCCTCCTGTGCCACATCCTCTTCCATCATCACCCGAAGTGTTTTTTCAAGGAGACATAGAAGTGGGATAGCAACGCTGAGAACAGCATCATCTGCACTGGCCATGTTGGTGGAGTACTCGAAACACCGCAACATAGTACACAGGTCTCACATGGAGGCCCACTCATTGGTGTTGAAGTGGTGGTGTTCCGCAGAGTGACTGACCCGTGCGTGCTGCAGCTGAAACTCCACTATTGCCTGCTGCTGCTCGCACAGTCTCTCCAGCATGTGCAAGGTGGAGTTCCACCCTGTGGACACGTTGCATAGGAGGCGGTGAGCGGGAAGGCCAAAGTTTTGCTGCAGCGCAGACAGGCGAGCAGCAGCAGGGTGAGAACACCGAAAGCCCGCACAGAGGGCTCGCACTTTCTGCAGCAGCTCCGTCATATCCGGGTAGTTTTTTAGAAATTTCTGTACCACCAAATTCAGTACATGGGACAGGCAAGGGATGTGCGTCAAACCGGATAGGCCCAGAGCTGCTACGAGATTTCGCCCATTATCACACACCACCGGGCCGGGCTTGAGGCTCAGTGGCAACAACCACTCATCAGTCTGTTGTTCAATGCCCGTCCACAGCTGCTGCGCAGTGTGGGGTTTATCCACCAAACATATCAGTTTTAAAACAGTCTGCTGTCGTTTCCCCCTGGATGTGCTGAAGTTGGTGGTGAAGGTGTTACGCTGAGCGGATGAGGAGGTGGTAGAGGAGGAGGAGGAGGAAGCGCAGTAAGAGGAGGAGGCAACAGGAGGCAAAGAGAAATGCCCTGCAATCCTCGGTGGCGGAAGGACATGCGCCAAATGGCTAGCCGCCTCAGGCCCACCCGCCACTACATTTGCCCAGTGTGCAGTTAGCGAGATATAGCGTCCCTGCATGTGGGTAGTAGCAGGCATACTGTCTAGGGGACGCTCACTCCGCTTTTGCAACCTGCTTCCTCTTTGCTGTGCTGGTGCCTCTGTGCGACCATGACCTCTTCCTACAAACTGCACGCGTCACTCACATGACCTTCATTCTATGTGGGGTCTAGGACCTCATCATCCTCCACATCATCTTCCACCCACCCTTCACCACTGCCCTCCTTGTCAGTCTGCACACTGTAGAAAGCCGCAGAAGTTGGCACCTGTGTTTCGTCATCATCATCACAGACGTGCTGCCGTGGTGTTTCCATGTCCTCATCCTGAACCAGAAGTGGTTGGGCATCAGTGCACTCAATGTCTTCCACTTCTGGGCCAGGGCTATGTGGATGGCCCATGGAAAGCACAGCAGCAGAGTCATCAAAAGTGACTGCTGCATGACTTGGGGCTCAGACTGCTTGGCTGATTTACAGGGGGCTGAGGTGAAAGACAGATGGCCATGGGGTTAAGGTGCCAACTCTGAGCTTTCATCAAGGGACCGGGTGGGAGACAATGTGAAGGAACTGGACGCATTCTCAGCCACCCAATCTAGTATCACCTGTACTTGTTCTGGCCTCACCATTCGTTGAGTGCCATTTGGGCGTACCATATAACGTTGAAGGTTCTGTCGGCTACCTGAGGAAGGTGTTTCACCTGTGCGTGTAACTGGCACAGATCGACCACATCCTCTCCTTGCAACAGGAGCTTCAGCAACACCACCAACACCAGCAGCACCAGCATCACCACGACCACCACCACGTCCCTTATTTGACGCTCTCCTCATTCTGGACACAAATGTACTATGTAGCACTATTTATTAATACAGAAAAAAAAAGAATAATAAATTATTATTCTTATTTTTTAAAAAAAAAGAAAATTGTAGATGCAATTTTTATTTTTGTGCAAGAAATGCACCGCTCACACCAGCAGCAGGAACCTCTCCCTACACCAGTATGAGATGATTTTAGAATAATCTGCCTTTCACAGCACCGACAGGAACCTGTCCCTACTGCGGTATGAGATGATTATAGAACAATAATCTCCCCCTCACAGCACCAAAAGGAACCTCTCCCTAATGCAATAGGAGATGGCTTTAGAACGATAATCTCTCCCTCAGAGCACCAACAGGAACCTAGCCCTAATGCAGTAGTAGTTGGTTTTAGAACGATAAACTCTCCCTCAGAGCACCAACAGGAACCTGGCCCTAATGCAGTAGTAGTTGGTTTTAGAACGATAAACTCTCCCTCAGAGCACCAACAGGAACCTCTCCCTAATGCAGTAGTGGATGGTTTTAGAACAATAATCTCTCCCTCAGAGCACCAACAGGAACCTGGCCCTAATGCCGTAGTAGTTGGTTTTAGAACAATAAACTCTCCCTCAGAGCACCAACAGGAACCTCTCCCTAATGCAGTAGTGGATGGTTTTAGAATGATAATCTCTCCTTCAGAGCACCAACAGGAACCTGGCCCTAATGCAGTAGAAGATGGTTTTAGAACGATAATCTCTCCCTCAGAGCACCAACAGGAACCTAGCCCTAATGCAGTAGTAGTTGGTTTTAGAACGATAAACTGTTCCTCAGAGCACCAACAGGAACCTGGCCCTAATGCAGTAGTAGTTGGTTTTAGAACGATAAACTCTCCCTCAGAGTACCAACAGGAACCTCTCCCTAATGCAGTAGTGGATGGTTTTAGAACGATAATCTCTCCCTCAGAGCACCAACAGGAACCTGGCCCTAATGCAGTAGTAGATGGTTTTAGAACGATAATCTCTCCCTCAGAGCACCAACAGGAGCCTGGCCCTAATGCCATAGTAGTTGGTTTTAGAACGATAAACTCTCCCTCAGAGCACCAACAGGAACCTCTCCCTAATGCAGTAGTGGATGGTTTTAGAACGATAAACTCTCCCTCAGAGCACCAACAGGAACCTCTCCCTAATGCAGTAGTGGATGGTTTTAGAACGATAATCTCTCCCTCAGAGCACCAACAGGAACCTGGCCCTAATGCAATAGTAGATGGTTTTAGAACGATAATCTCTCCCTCAGAGCACCAACAGGAACCTGGCCCTAATGCCGTAGTAGTTGGTTTTAGAACGATAAACTCTCCCTCAGAGAACCAACAGGAACCTCTCCCTAATGCAGTAGTGGATGGTTTTAAAACGATAAACTCTCCCTCAAAGCACCAACAGGAACCTGGCCCTAATGCAGTTGTAGATGGTTTTAGAACGATAATCTCTCCCTCAGAGCACCAACAGGAACGTTTCCCCAGGGCCGTCTTTCTGAGCGGGCACACCTGGGCACAGCCCAGGGGCCCCAAGTGCTCATGGCTCCTCATCAGAGTCAGCTTCGATCTAGGAGAATGCAGTAAGGACTCGGACACTGGTGTGCTCCAGCAGTCCTTCTAGTGTCCGTGGCCGCCACTGGTAGGAGCTGCTTTATCTCTCTCTCATGCCCCGTCTCTACACCGCTGTCCACCTGTCTGTGAACACCATTGGCTGCTAGCGTCCTAACAGCCAATCAGGTGCAGGGAGGACCCGGCAGCCTCTAGTGCTGTATGTGTATTTCCCAGCACTAGAAGAACTAACTGCACTCTGAAGTCTCCCTGCCGATGCTGATAAGAGCAGGGCACGGCTGAGTGAGCTGTGAGGGGGATGGCAGGAGCGCTCCGAGGTTCGAGGAGAGAGAGAGAGCAGCCTGTCATTCTTATCTCTGTGATTGGGGTGAGTGTAGTGACACATCCCCTCCCTCTGCTACACCCGTCCCATTCGGTCTGTGTGTGCTGTGCAGTGTGTGCCTATTACATCGTGGTGGGGGTGAGGTGCACTCATTTTGTAATATCTACTTTCTTCCTGATATTTCCCTATACTCCTTCCCCTCTGGACACCTCTACTTATCTTGAAGCAGTATGCTTTTCCCCCCTTGCATTTAAGGTTGCTGCCAAAAAACTATCCAATGATTTTTGAAGTGATACTAAGGGGTATTATTTTTTTCTTCACCATAAAAAGAATCACACTTACCTGCTGATCATCTCCTGTAGTATGTTTGCAGTCTCTGACCATCTTCTGTACTATGCCTGCAGTCTCTGACCATCTCCTATACTATGTCTGCAGTGTCTAACCATCTCTTGTACTATGCCTGCAGTCTCTGACCATCTCCTATACTATGTCTGCAGTGTCTAACCATCTCTTGCACTATGTCTGCAGTCTCTGACCATCTCCTGTACCATGTCTGCAGTCTCTGACCATCTCCTGTACCATGTCTGCAGTCTCTGACCATCTCTTGCACTATGTTTGCAGTCTCTGACCATCTCCTGTACTATGTCTACAGTCTCTGACCCTCTCCTGTATTATGTTTGCAGTCTCTGACCATCTCCTGTACTATGCCTGCAGTCTCTGACCATCTCCTATACTATGTCTGCAGTCTCTGACCATCTCTTGCACTATGTTTGCAGTCTCTGACCATCTCCTGTACTATGTCTACAGTCTCTGACCCTCTCCTGTATTATGTTTGCAGTCTCTGACCATCTCCTGTACTATGCCTGCAGTCTCAGACCATCTCCTGTACAATGCCTGCAGTGCCTGACCATCTCCTCTAGAATGACCTCTACCTATTACTGACCTCTATACACCGCCCTACCTATTACTGACCTCTATACACCGCCCTACTTATTACTGACCGCTATACACCA
>BLSH010255480.1:322369-333367 GCA_018402905.1 Glandirana rugosa
CTCAACTCGCTTGGGCCTGACATTTTAAGTCCAGGCATGGCCTGAAAACAGGTTAGGGCCTGTAGTTTTTTTTTCAGACCCTAACCCAAGCCATTGTCTCCCTCACAGCACAGACAGGAACATCTCCCTAATGCACTATAAGATGGTTCTGAACGCTAATGTCTCCCTCACAGGACCGCAATGAAGGTCTCCCTAATGCAGTCTGATATGGTTGTGAATGCTAATCTTTCCCTCACAGCAGCGGCATGAAGCTCTCCCTACTCTAGTCTGAGACGATCTGACACGCGGCGCTACGTGACTCCAGCCCCATATAGTGCCTGGGTCACATGATGCACTGGCCAATCCCAGCCATGCCATTAGTAGGCATGGCTGTGATGGCTTCTAAGGGCAAACTAGTGAAAAGCTTGTTGATTGGCTGCCCAGCAGCTATAGAAAAGGCGCCAAAAATACCCGATTACCGAACCCAATCCCAGACTTTTTTTTTGATGTCCGGGATTGGACAAAAGTCCGGTACGGACCTGAATTTTACAGTCCGGGTTCGCTCAACTCTAGTAGTGAGTGAACAGCTTGTATAACAGTGTAAATTTGCTGTACCCTCAAAATAACTCAACACACAGCCATTAATGTTTAAACCAACCGCTGGAAAGTGAGTACACCCCTAAGTGAAAATGTCCAAATTGGGCACAAAGTGTCAATATTTTGTGTGGCCACCATTATTTTCCAGCACTGCCTTAAACCTCTTGGGCATGGAGTTCATCAGAGCTTCACAGGTTGTCACTGGAGTCCTCTTCCACTCCTCCATGACAACATCGTGGAGCTGGTGGATGTTAGAGACCTTGCACTCCTACGCCTTCCATGTGAGGATGCTCAATAGGGTTTAGGTCTGGAGACATGCTTGACCAGTCCATCACCTTAGGCACATCACTTTAGGCACACATTTAACCCTTTGATTGCCTTGATGTTCTCAGCCAGTGTCATTAGTACAGTGACAGTGCATATTTTTAGCACTGATCACTGTATTAGTGTCACAGGTTTCCGCAAAGTATCAAAAGTGTCAATTAGTGTCCGATTGTCCACCACAATATCGCAGTCCTGCTATAAAACGCTGATCACCGCCATTACTAGTACAAAAAAATGAAATGAATAAAAAATCAGTACATATCCCATGGTTTGTAGAAGTTATAACATTTGCTTAAACCAATTGTAGCGCCCCCCCTGGGGCCTAAAGGCGAGATGAAACCTCCAGAGGCAGGGAGTGAGCCAGCATTTACCCCAGGGCTGAGCCCATGGCTATAATGTGGAATATTGAACAAAAATTAGGCGCCAGTCACTTTTTATCTGTTCAAAGATTTAACCACTTCATACCCGGAAGGATTTGCCCCCTTAATGACCAGGCCATTTTTTTGCGATACGACACTGCACCACTTTAACTGACAATTGCACGGTCGTGCGACGCTGCACCCAAACAAAATTGATGTCCTTTTTTCCCACAAATAGAGTATTTGATCACCTCTGTGTTTTTTATTTTTTGCGCTGTAAACAAAGAGCCACAATTTGGAAAAAAAACAATTTTTTTACTTTTTGCTATAATACATATCCAAAAAAAGTTTTAAAAAAACAAATGTATTCATCAGTTTAGGCCAATGTATATTTTTCTACATGTTTTTGGTAAAAAAAATTGCAATAGGCATGTATTGATTGGTTTGCGCAAAAGTTATCACATCTACAAAATATGGGATACATTTATGGCATTTTTATTATTTTATTTTTTTTACTATTAATGGCGGCGATCTGAATTTTTTATCAGGACTGCGACATTGCGGCAGACAGATCGGACACTTTTGACACTTCTTTGGGACCAATGACATTTTTACATTGATCAGTGCTATAAAAATGCAGTGAGCAATGTAAAAATGGCACTAGCAGGGAAGGGGTTAACAGTAGGGGGCGATAAAGTGGTTAATTGTGTTCCCTGGGTGTGTTCTAACTGTAGGAGGCTGGGCTGGCAGGGACATGACAGATCTCACTGTTCCGATCACTAGGAACAGTAGATGGCTGCTGTTAGAAAGGGGATCTGCCTTGTTTACATTGGCAGATCCCCGTTCCACCTCTGTAGAAGGTGATCGCGGGTCGCCGGAGGACATTGAGTCCACCCGACTCGTGGCAACTCTCACGCAGCATGAAGCGGGTGCGAGCGCTTGCTGCCAGCAGTGCTCTCCCACCCGCAACTGTGCCTGCACGAGCCGCCGTACAGCTACGGTGATTCGCACAGGAGAGCTGGTCTGCCACCGTATAACAACGGCGGCTGGTCGGTAAGTGGTTAATGTGGAACTTGGAAGAGGGTAGTAGGAGAGAGGGTTAGGGGTCTCAGATACCAGCAGCAGATCACCTCCAGACTCCTGGGGAAAAAAAGTACAGCTTCACAGTGTCAGGACCTTTAAGCCAATCCGGCAACACTGTAAGCAACTTGTTAGATTCTGGTGCGTCTTCCAAGTGAGTCACCAGGCCCTTCTGACCAGCATTCATCCTGGCTCTCTCCAGCAAGGGTTCTGCCCTGGGTCTACTCACCCTGGCTTGGCTTCTTCCACACTGGCAAGACAGCCTAAGGACTACCTCAGCACCTCCCCAGGCCAGGGGCCTGAGGCAAGAGCGCAAGCACATGGCCCAGCCCAAATATGTATCTCTCCCAGAATGCACCAGTGGCCAAAAACCTCCTACTGGGCTGGCTGGCAGAAAAATACATTTTCATAACTCAGTCTAGTTGTACTATCTCATACTATGGTCTGTGGTACCAGTGACACCTACTGGCGACAGTGAGAAATGCACAACCAAATTGAGCTTATGGAAAGACCAGATATAAACCGTACAATCAGTCTGAGCCAGTTTAGGACCAAGGGACTACACAATCAATATACATTTATTGGGATTTTTTCTACCAGAGTAGAATGCATTTTGCCCTACATTTATGAAGACATTCAATTTTTTCAACTTTTTTAATTAATATGTTTTATTGCAGAAAGTAAAAAAACACTGTTTTGTTTTTTTTTCAAAATTGTCAGTCTTTTTTTTGCTTATAGCGTAAAAAATGTAAAAATGCAGTGGTAATCAAATGCCACCAAAAGAAAGCTTTATTTGTGGGGAAAAAAATACATACACTTTATTTGTCTACAGCATTGCATGGTACAATTGTCGGTTAAAATAAAACAGTACTGTATCGCAAAAAGTGGCCTGGTCATGAAGGGGGTAAATCTTCCAGAGGTCAAGTGGTTAAGGAAACATGCACTCACAGAAACATGGAGGCTGCCATTTCTGGTCTCCTTCTGAAAATTCTGGTTGTCTGGTTGCCAAGTTGCACTACTTTTAGTTACTTACCGGGAACAAGCATACAAATCAAAATTTTCAGATCGATAACCTGTTCATGCAATCTATGGCCTCCGTTAATTTCACTTGAAAGCCTGTCCAATACTTGAGCATTTATTCAAATACTGTACCTGTACCAAAGAGAGACTATTGACACTGATGCTTGTGAGTAGATGTTGAGATAATGTAGTGATACTGTAAATGACTAGGGATTCACATGAAGTTCATATAAAATGAGCTGATAGTGAATGTGATATACGAATGTGATAAAATGAGAAACCCCTCTAAGGAAACCTGTACTTAGAGAAACATGGGAGTGCCATTGCTGGTCTTACGAAAATTCTGATTGTCTGGCTGCCATACGATGCAATACTTTCAAAGTTACTTACCTGCAGCTAGCATATAGCAAGGCAAGTCAGAGTGAAGTCAGGTTGTCAGATCTACATGATTGTTCTGGCTCTTTGTTTTAAAAATTCTAAGTTATTTGATCAGAATGACAAGGCAAGAAATATTTTCAGGATAGGTAAGCTGTGGCAGCCTATTTATTGGGTAGTTAATGCTTGGAATAGACTTGTAGCAGAGGTAGTAAGTCAGTCAAAAGCATAGTTACCACCATTCTCCAAAGATTTAGAGAGGGTGGGTGCGCATGCGCGGGTCTCCCAGCATGGCTGCTTAAGCCGGGAGCTCCGCGCCACCATCCACCTTCGGAGCCCGCCTTGACTCCACAGCCCAACGGTTCATTCCCAGAGCGGGAGATCCGGTCCCTAAGGCAGGGCAGCATCCCCCCTGCATGTCAGCATCGACCGCAAGGAAGGACCTGAGCCTGCTTTTCACCGCGGCCTCTTCGCAGGGGTGCACCAAGATGGCCGCCGCTCCGGCAGCAGCTACAGGAGGCATGGAAAGCCTTAGTTCGGAAAGCCTTCATTCGGAGAGCCCCGGCTGCTCAATACACCCTGATTCCAGGCAAGTGCTATCCCCTGCTTTGCTGACTTATACCCCAGGGGCACAGGGAGGTACCTTACAGCACCCCTTGCCATCTCCCTCCTCCACAGAATCACTACTAGGCCGAATCCAAGGGGAACTTTCCTCTCCTCCACTGGGGCCTAACAGTCCGGCTCTAGCATCACCCAGCCCCCCCCCAGCCCTAGCATTTCTTTTCAAGTGGAAGATCTCTACCACAAATTCTCTTATCTTCTAGAAAGGGGACTAGCAAATATGATTGCCACTATAACTGGAGAGATCAAATCGGATTTTCAAATGCTGGGGGTCCGGATTGAAGCAATCAAGAACAAGCTAGACTCAACTGCGGCAATATCTAACCAGAATTCAGATCTTATCGGCTCCCTACAGGATCAACTAGATACGGCCCTATCAAGAATTGACGACCTAGAAAATAGGTCTAGACTATATAATTTCAGAGTGAGAGGCCTCCCGGAGGAGATCAAGGACATTCCTGACGCAATACAAAACTTGATCACCAACTTGCTACCAGACACTCCTAAGCACCGTTTAGAACTGGACAGGGCCCACAGAGCTCTGGGACCCCTTAGAAAAGATGGCATCCCTAGAGACATAATTGTCAAGCCCCATTTTTACGCCATAAAGGAAGGGGTCATGAAACAGTCCAGAATCACTGCCAAGATCCTCTGCAAAGGGCACCCTGTTAAAATTTTTGCCGACCTTGCACCATCTACAATACAGAAAAGGAGAGCTTTGAAACCCCTTCTAGCAGTGTTAACGGAGAAGGAAATTAAATACAAGTGGTCCTTTCCATTTGCTGTTACATTTTCCCTCAAAGGTTGGGAATATGCATTCTCTTCTCTACAAGAGGGAGAGAGACTTTTCCTCCATCTAAAATTGATTTCTCAGGAATCCGATATGGACACCTCCAATAACACCAGCTCGTCTAAGAGACAGTCTCCCACCAGCCCCAGGACCCCTCTCTGGGTGAAGGCCAAGTGAAAGTGAGCGAAAGAAAATGGCCCCCCATGACTTGGGACCCAGGCAAGGACTATATGGCTTCTAACTTGCAGGACTTCTGCTCTGGGAAAACGCCCACTCCACAGTCTTTCCGTTCTGTTTTTGGTCCCTATATAACTCTTAACCCTATTTTCTTTTGGGGCCTCCACTGACTTATGTCCCATCTTAGCCTCTAGTGAGAGCCTTGAACGCATAACCCTTTTGATATAGGCCTGATGCACCATGATTCAGTTAACATTTATTTGCTTTTCAGGCTGATTGAATGTTTTGAACTAAAGACTCTCCGATGCCAAAGAGTCAAAGTTGGGGGTGGAGTGCACTAAAAGGTTCTCCCATACTTTTCGGGTTTTCTTGTTCCATCCTTTTGGGTCCTGCCCCCTCGTTGGGAGTCCCATCCTATGGAGGCTTCCCTCTTCCTAATCTCGGGGGGGGGTCTTCACGGGTCGGGACCGGAAGGGATGGCAAATATTCCTCCCCAAGCGGGAGGTATCTAAGGCTTGTGGTCAGTTCCAAGACCTTATATAAGATTAGAATATACATTATCATATTTTATTATTGTTCATGTTCTTTTTTTTCTCACAGGGCTCCTAGGCGGGTGGTGGCCCACTTGCGCCTCCGCCTATCTCTCTGACCCCTTGAGGCAGTTCAGAGATGGGCTGTCTGGCGGTACTAGCCAGACTTTTTGGTCTCTACCAAAGGGTGTCCAAGGGGCTCTATTTTTTCTCCCCCTTGGTCGCAAATCCCTTAGTTGGAGAAAATGGCCCTTTTCAGGGCTACTTACTTGTAGAGATTGGTTCACAATGTTTAATATTACCTTTTTGGTATTTCTAGTTTCACCTTTTCTTCCCCTCCTTTTTTCCTTCTTCCTTTCTAGAGTGGATGCTGATCAGTGCTCTGTCATCAGGACGCGATATGATCCCCAGATAACGGGAACATCCTGGGAAGGGTGAGTGACCTCACTAACATAAGCACCCAAAGCTCTCCAAAGATGATGGCTGACCTCCCACAAATCCCTGTTAGTGTTGCTACCCACAGTGTTCGGGGATGTAACTCCCCCATAAAATGCAAGAAGATTGGCGACCACTATAAATCTCTGAAATTAGATATTCTAATGCTCCAGGAAACTTATTTTCCAGCCCGATTCAACCCTAAGTTCCTCCACCCCTATTTTCCGCGCTTTTTCTTAGCTAACGCTGAATCTAAATCCAAAGGAGTAGCTATCTTATTCTCTAAAAACTGCAACTTCACTTGGCTCTCAGATGTTAGGGACCCAGAGGGCAGGTATATTCTAGTAAAGGGTACTATTGATGGGCAAATCATTTCTCAGATTTTGTACTATGCCCCCAATAAGGGTCAGCTGAAATTCTTTCAGAAAATGTTAGCGGCCCTTTTCCCCTTGTTGGAGGGTACAATAATATTCGGAGGGGACTCTAATGTGGCATTTGACCAATCTTTAGATAAAACAAGACCCCTAGGCAACCAACTTTTGCGCCCAACTAAAGTCAGTTTACGAATAGCCAAACTCCTCCACTCATATAACTTAATTCATGTCTGGAGGGATAGGCATCCTTCTAGCAGGGACTTTACTCACTTCTCCAGCCCCCACAACTCGTATTCTAGAATTGGCCACCTGTTAACTCCCTTTTATACCTTACCATCCATATTGGATGCCCACATTCATGACACAGCCCTATCGGACCACTCTCTAGTGTCGATGTCTATCCACATCCAGTCCAGAATGTTTCCTAGACCGCACTGGAGACTTAATGAGATGTTACTGACCGACCCAGTAAATGCCACCGAAATTGATAAAAGTCTCCAAGAATACTTCTCCACTAACATGACAGGTGATACCTCGGTAGAATCAGTTTGGGCTGCCCATAAAGCCTTTATTAGAGGTAAATTTATTCAGTTGGCATCCAAGATCAAAAAGGAGAGAGGACTCTCTTTGAAGAAGCTGGAGGAGTCTTTCACAGCAATTAAAGCAGAACACAAGGCACAGCCCTCACAGTCACTTTTAGATAAACTAGATAAGGTGAAATTAGAGCTTAATCTTGCGCTCACGACGAAAGTAGAGAAGGCCACCCGCTGGTCTAAAAACAAATTCTATACTCAGGGTAATAAAATGGGTTCCTTTCTGGCTAGGAAGCTTACTCCCCGTGTAAGGCATCTATCTATGCCCAAAATTAGGGTGGACGGTAACCCCCCTTCCTCCAACCCCAACATAGTTATTGGGGCCTTTCAAAAATACTATGAGAATCTGTACAGCCCTGGGACTGACGAGAATGCAGAAACAATAACCCGGTTCCTTGGTGACATCCCTCTACCCCTTCTCTCAGACCAACACAGAGATATAATGGATGAAGCAATCTCTGAGGAGGAGGTGATGGAGGTCATCAAGGATCTCAAACAGGGCTCAGCCCCTGGATCCGATGGCCTCCCGGGCCCCTACTACAAAACATTCGCTAAAACACTGGCTCCTCATATGATGCAATTTTTTAATTCCAAAATGAAAGGGGACCCTGTCGAGACGCACCTAAACACTGCATACATCACTGTGATCCCTAAACCTGAGAAAAACCCAGAAGACATAGACAATTACCGTCCTATTTCCCTCATAAATAATGATCTGAAAATTCTAACTAAAATAATGGCGAACCGGCTAGCATCTTTCATTAGTCAATATATTGACAAAGACCAGGTGGGTTTCATTCCAGGTCGACAGGGTGCCGACCAAGTTAGAAGGGCAATCAATATAGTTTCCATACTTCAACTCAATTGGACAGGAGGGCCGGTTTAGAAGGGGATGTTGCTCTCCCTGGACCTATGTAAGGCGTTTGACTCAGTCTCATGGAGTTATCTGTTTTCCCTTTTGAAGCATTGGGGATTTGGGGAGAGGTTCTTAGGCCTTATCAGAGCACTTTACTCTTTCCCACAAGCTATGATTAAATTGCAGGGATTCTACTCCAAATCCTTTCCGATTAAAACAGGCACTAGGCAGGGCTGCCCATTATCCCCATTACTTTTCGCTATTGCGATAGAGACCCTTGCCATAGCCATTAGAGAAAATCAATGTATCAAAGGGGTGCAATGCGGACAGCAGGAACACAAATGTGGACTGTTTGCTGATGATCTACTGGTTTTCATAACTTCCTCAATGTCCTCTCTCCCCTTATTATGCCAGCTCCTTAAAAATTTCTCAGAGATTTCGGGGCTCCGGGTTAATTATACTAAATCTCAAGCCTTGAATGTCCTGAGATAATTGCCAAGCTTAAGACGGATTTCAAGTTCAGGTGGAGCGTCGCCTCAATTAAATACTTAGGGATCAACCTCACCTCTAAATACGAAACCCTTTATGGTAGTAACTATCCTCCGATGTTCCACAAGCTCGAGGATGATCTCAAGCTTTGGTCTAAGCAGGATATCTCATGGCTGGGGAGAGTTAATTCAGTGAAAATGACCTTGCTGCCTAGACTCCTCTACCTTTTTCGCTCTTTGCCAGTCCCAATCCAGAAGGATCACCTTTCCTCTTTTCAAAGCAAAATCCTCAAATTCATCTGGGGGAACTCAGGGTATAGGATCCCCCAACAAACCCTATTTCATCATAGACGGAGGAGAGGACTAGGTTTACCCCATCTAGTGAGATATTTTGAAGCCGCCAGGCTAGCACAACTGCCTTCTATTTACTTTAGACAGGAGAAGCAGGACTGGGTGCGGATAGAGAGGCAGGCCACCCCGCAGCACACATTAGATTTTCTCTTATGGTGCTCCTCTAAAGATAGACCTCCAATTTTGGCCCCTACACTCTCCAACGAGCTGGCCCTCTGGAATAAAATCATACATATCCCCTCCTTAGTATTCTCAGTCAAACCATTAGCGCACCTCTTTAATAACCCGGATTTTCCCCCGGCGTTAAATATTAAAGCCTTTCAATGGTGGCTAAACATGGGGCTGTTCCGCATAGAACACTTCTTCACGGCTACCAGCCCGATCACTCTTAAATACTGTGTAAACAAATTGGAGCTCCCAAACTCAGAGAAATTTAGATTTTACCAAATATCCAATTTTCTTAACAAAATTTGGAGGGATAAACCACTCCCCCCTAATTTTACTGACTATGAACGTTGGTGTGGTCAGCCATCATTGCAGAAGGGTGGTACCTCGGTCATCTACGAAGCACTCACTCTTCCCGTTAAAAAATCAACTTTTATGATTAACTGGGAATCAGACCTTCAGTTTGAATGGGACCTTGACAAATGGCAAGCCGCCTGCTCCAGATCTTACAAGGGCATCCTGAACACCACTATTTCTGAAGCCAGTTTAAAAGTTATGATGAGATGGTATCTCACGCCAGCTAGACTGACTAAATTCTAGCCAACTGCTGACCCGCTATGCTTCAGGGGGTGTCTTCTTAAGGGCACCATGGCCCATGTTTGGTGGGAGTGCCCAAGAATACGGTCTTTCTGGTCCAAAATATTCCGTATTATTCAAAAGGTAACAGGATGCAAACTACCAAGGTCCCCTACTATCGCCCTTTTAAATGAATACATCCCCAACTCTACCAAAACCAACATGAAATTAACTAATTTCATATTGCTGGGATCCAAGATTACAATAGCAAGGGCATGGAAACAAGAGCGGGTTTCTCTAAAAGCAGCTATCCGGAAAACCTCCTGGTTAATGACACAAGAAAGGTTAGCTAGCATCCTAACAGATAATCTGCACAAATTTGAGCTGATTTGGGAACCATGGGCGAACTTTGTGGGAGTTTCTCTAACTCCTGGCATTCCAGGGAACCAAGATCTCTGAGCTAACGATAGAGTCAGCAGCTATCTCGCTACACCCACTCTCTCTATGGCTTTCCTTCCCTTATCTTCTCCTTTCCTTATTCCTTTCCTTTCTTTATCTTCCTCATTATACTTACCGCTACCACTCTGTTCCAGAGGGTGGTAGGGAACGCAAGCATAAGACAGAAGGTTAAAACATCCACAGTGGTTCTTATTTTGATCCAGCGGAGACAACATTCGGATTTGATTGGAGATTGTGTCCCTCTGGAGCAGTGCTGTGGGGGGGTCCTTATCTCTTGGCACAGCTTGCTCCCATCGGGGGTGCCGGGGGTCTGGGGGCTCTCCCTCTGGGTATCTCCAGTTCAGACATGCCTAAAAGTGATCTTAATGAGGGTTGCCATACCTATAGGACCTGAACTGGAGGGCACCGACTTAGTTACAAGGTTTCTGCTGATGGTCGACTTTACCAACACTCATTACAGTTTCATAAACAGCTTCCAGATGTTTGCAGAACAGTGATATCATATCACTGTTCTGCAAACATCTGGAAACTGTGTGTGAAACTATAGCAGAGCGAAACCATATCCCTGTTCTTCTCTATGCTGTAGTTTCACACACAGCTTCCAGATGTTTGCAGAACAGTGATATCATATTACTGTTCTGCAAACATCTGCAAACTGTGTGTGAAACTATAGCAGAGCGAAACCATATCCCTGTTCTTCTCTATGCTGTAGTTTCACACACAGCTTCCAGATGTTTGCAGAACAGTGATATCATATTACTGTTCTGCAAACATCTGCAAACTGTGTGTGAAACTATAGCAGAGCGAAACCATATCCCTGTTCTTCTCTATGCTGTAGTTTCACACACA
>BLSH010255480.1:345241-365203 GCA_018402905.1 Glandirana rugosa
CCGATCGTGAAGCTCCTCACCAGAGTTCCGGGAGGCGAAAAACTACCATCATCCCCTCTATAGTCTCTTGTGAACCTAACGCACGGGGACCTCGCTGTCAACCCCACTCAAGGACCTTTCAAAGTACTAGAGAAGGAACTGGCTCATTTTCACACCGAACTTGTGTTACAGAGACCCTTCCGGTAGGTTAGCTCCCCGGACCCCCCGGGACACTCGGGATAGGTTTAGGTCGAATACAAGGCCCTATAAGCCATGATCTCAACTCGCTTGTGGACCTGCAAGCCCAAGACGACCAGGCAGGCTTGAAGCCCTGTTTCAGGCCCAGGCCCAGCCGTGCGATCGTTCGGGTTCCGTCCGGACCCGGACCCGGACTTTGTCCCGAAGTTCGGACGGACCAGCAGAACCCGAACGTCCAGGTGTTCGCTCAACTCTAGTACCGAATATCCCGGAACATAAGCTGGATTTGGATAGGGCTCACAGGGCCCCCCAGGCCCCTCGATTGGATGGCCTTCCCAGAGACATTGTGTTCAA
This sequence comes from Glandirana rugosa, assembly GCA_018402905.1. Lineage (NCBI taxonomy): Eukaryota > Metazoa > Chordata > Amphibia > Anura > Ranidae > Glandirana > Glandirana rugosa. Next base: position 345,773 of record BLSH010255480.1, read on the forward strand.
GCCACACTTTTACTCGGTCAAGGAAGAGATCATGAAACTTTCCAGGAACTCACCCCAACTGTCGCTCCAGGGGCACGCAATCCAAGTGTTCTCTGATATCTCCCCTACTACCATCAAAAAGCGGAGGGCCTTGAGACCACTCCTCGAAGTGCTAGCCCAAAAATCAGTCAAATATTGGTGGTCTTTCCCCTTTCGCCTCTCTTTCTCATACAAAGGCAAGAGGTATGGTTTTAGTACCTTTCAGGAGGGAGAACATCTTCTGCTTAAGCTGAACCTGATCTCTTTGGATCCATCTTTCACCCTCCACGCCAAAGGTGCGGGCTCTTCCAAACGTCCATCCCCTCAAAGCCCCATCCCCCGAGTGTGGAAGAAATCGCAATCCAAAAGGTCTAAAGACTTGCACCCCCCTTGATCGCAAGTAGTTTTACAGGAGGTTCTATTTCCTTTTTGGTTTGTCCTGGACCGACCAAGGTCGAGAGCTCCCCCTTTCCATGAGGGGGTTCTGACTTCTGTTCTACAACTGACTATTATTATTATTCTTGTTTTTGACTATTCAAACAGTTTTGCTTATTATATGGCTCTGATTCACGGACTTTAGCATTGGGGCTCCCCACCGGACCCGGCAGGAGTTTCCTTTGGGTGGTCCCAGTGGGTTCGGGGGGGATCCCTAGGTTGGCCGTGGTCCCTTTCTCATCTGGCCCCCCCGCTTATACGGAGTGGGCCGGGCGGGGGGGTCTGGACCCGAGGTTATTCGAGGGCTCACGCGGGGTTTCGTTGAGGCCCTGCCAGCCACCAGATTAAGATGCTCATTTCATGTTTTTGACGTATCTACAGTTATTAATCCAATTGTTCTTTTGTTTCTTGGTTATATGCCTTGAAGAGGCTGCATGGGTCATTGTTTTTTGTCCTATCTTAGAGGGGGGAGCCCGGGGGGGCTCTCTAGAGGCCCTCCGTTCTCCCCCCCTTTCTCCTACCCCCAGACCCTACTCCTATCTGAGGGGGCAGAGGAAAGACGTTAGCCCTAGAAGGGCACTGTAAGATACACTTAAATTAATGGACCAACTCTATGTATCGTTAAGGGCTATTTTTCAGGCGGGGCTGTAGGCATGCTCCTCCCTCTGCTCTTGGGCTCCACCAAATGGTTAACCCGGGAGCAGAAGTGATTTTTCCCTTGAGGCAGACGTTCTTAGGAAGTTCCCGAGGTTTGGAGGCTAATTTTGAGGCCCCCATCCCCTAGATGTGGAGAAGGAGGTCGGTGTTTAACCGGACCTCTCTTCTCTTGCTTTTTCTGATACATGACTTTTTTCCTTTTTCAATTCATTTCTCTCCTTTTTTGTTCTATCTCCTATTTCAGTTTCCAGGAAAGCAGCCTTTGGATGGACATAGGCAGTTTCAGGGCATTCGCTCCACGAGTGGTGAAGTCCTTCCTCTATCCACTACAAGGATGGGTGAGTTGTCCCACAGTGACGCATATATTCCCCCAAAGCCACCATGACAACCCCTCCGGACCCCATAGTTACACTGAAATTGGCATCTCACAATGTCCAAGGTCTTAATTCCCCTCTGAAACGCAGAAAATACCTTCAGATTGCCCACTCACAGCATTTGGATGTCCTTCTCCTACAGAAAACTCACTTCCCTAGTAATTTTAACCCGAAATTTATACACACTAAATTCCTTCAATTTTTTCTAGCAAATGCCCTGGATAAAACGAGAGGTGTAGGAATTTTCTCTTTCTGTAGGGCTGGTAGATATTTGGAGGGAATGTAACCCAAAAACGAAGGATTACACCCATTACTCTGCCCCTCACAAATCCTTTGCTAGGATTGATCATTTTTTTTTGTGAGCCCCCTCAATTCCCCTAGTATCCAATTCTTTCCTCAGGGACTCACCCTTATCAGACCACTCGCAGGTGGTTGTATATTTCCGCCTTCAGTTGGCGGACGGACATAAACCCCTCTGGCGTCTAAAGGAATCAAATTTTAATAATCCGGTCCACTGCACAATGTTAGGGGAGGACCTGAAAGATTATTTTAGGTTGAACTCAAGTTCTGAGGTCTCCCCTATGATCTTTTGGGGGCCCATAAGCCAGTAATAAGGGGCAAGATTATCCTCTGCTCTAAGCTTAAGAAGGAGAGGAAAAATGACCTGGATAAGCTAGAGCGAGACTTTTATAAACTTACCAAGGCTCATAAAAATAACCCATCCCAGCAATCTCGCTCTGACTACCAAAGCGGAGAAACAGATTCAATGGACTAACGCCCACTTTTATACTCAGAAAGACTGTATAGGCCCCAAATTAGCCTCTAGATTAACCCCAAAATGTCATTCCTTCATTTTTCCTAAAGTGAAAGATATCTCAGGGACCCTCTGACAAAACCCCCATAGGATCTTAGCATCATTCCATAATTTCTATGTTAAGCTATATACCTCAGGGGTCTCAAACTCCTTGACCCCCCAACATCACCTCTTGGATAAAATCTCACTGCCCTCACTAGACAGGGAGCACATTTTAGCGTTGGAGGACCCCATATTGGAGACAGAAGTGTTGGAGGTTATTAAACATCTTAAGAAGGGGTCGGCACCGGGTCCAGATGGGTTTTCCACTGGATACTATAAACAATTTGGGCCCATTTTAGCCCCCCACCTGACACATTTTTTTAACTCTCTTCAAGAGGGAACGTTAGTTAATTATGACCTTAACTCCACCAACATCTCTGTCATTCCGAAGCCTGGCAAGGACCCCTCGGACGTTAGTAATTACAGGCCAATCTCGTTAATGAACAATGATCTTAAAATACTAACTAAAATCCTTGCCAATAGAATGTCCTCCTAAATTGGGAAGTATATCAATAAGGAACAGGTAGGCTTTATCCCTGGAAGACAGGGCCCCGATCAGATTCGCAGGGCAGTGGATCTTATCTCCCTCCTTAAATCAGAATGGGATGGTGGCCCTCTGTAAGAAGGGTTAGTGCTTTCCGTAGACTTACAAAAAGCTTTTGATTCGGTAGAATGGCCATATCTCTTTGAAGTCCTAGGGTGTTGGGGGTTTGGTCCTAGATTCCTCCAGATTCTTAAAGCCCAGTGCTCCAAACCTAAAGCTTGCATTAAGTTACATAATTATCTCTCAGACCCACTCTCAATCCACAGAGGCATGAGGCAGGGTTACCCCCTGTCACCATTGATCTTCACTATCGAGACCTTAGCTATTGCTATTAAGGATCACCCTGAGATAAGGGGGGTGAGATGAGGCCCCCCATTTGCACAAATGTGCTTTATTCACGGACAATCTGCTACTTTTTGTCTCTTCCCCTCTTGTCTCAATCCCAAACTTTCTTCACCTGTTACAGGAGTTCTGTAAGGCCTCGGGTCTAAAAGTTAATATGTCCAAATCAATTGCCCTCAATATTAACCTACCTGAAGCGGTAGTCCAACAGCTTAAGGACCAGTTCCATTTCGCCTGGCATCCAGGTCACATACCCTATTTTGGTGTACAGCTAACCTCTAACATCGACCGTTTATATAAGACCAATTACCCACCCTTATTCAAAAAGCTAAAGGAGGATCTCACAAATTGGGGGAAGTTGGGCCTCTCTTGGTTAGGTAGAGTGAACTCGATTAAAATGACCCTCCTACCTAGGATTCTTTATTTTTTCAGATCCCTGCCTATCCCGGTCCAAAAATCACATTTGCACAATCTGCAATCTCATTTAAAAAAATTCATATGGAGCAATAAGGGCTATGGGTGTTCGGCGGAGGTTCTCTTCAGACCACGAAACCAGGGAGGGCTAGGGGTTCCTAACTTATTAAAGTACTATCAGGCAGCACAACTAGCACAATTTTCCATCATCCACGCGTGATCCAATAGACCAGACTGGGTCACGATTGAGAGACAGGCGGTCCCACGTAATACCCTGGATTATCTGGTATGGGCTCCCCCCAGATCCAGACCCCCGATCCTTTCCCCTTCACTTTCCCATTCAATAAGACTCGTAGATTCTCTAATTAGGTCTTCCAATTTGGCCTCTCCCATTCGCCCGCTACATGTCTTTAACAACCCTCGTTTCCCCCAGGGCAGAATATCCGATCCTTTGAGTGGTGGACCAACAAGGGCCTATACAGAATAGGCCATTTCCTCTCTATCTCTGGACCCCTATCCCTAAAGCATTATAAGATATTAGATATGCCCCCGGCAGAAGAATTTCGATTACAACAAATTAATCACTTCACAACTTCTGTTTGAAAGGCTGCACCGGCACTAGCAAGCATTACTCCTTTCGAGAAGTGGTGCTCAGATATCTGTAGTCAAAAAGGGGGTATCTCTTTAATATATGCGTCACTGTCGGACCAACCAGGGGAACCTCCGTATGCCAAAATGTGGGAGGGGGATCTGGGCATGACCTGGGACGTTGACAAATGGTGCTCCCTCTTCCTAAACTCCTTCAAAGGAATAGTTAACACCCCTCTGATGGAGGCTAGCGCTAATGTGATGCTGCATTGGTATTCGGTCCCGGTTCGACTTTCTCTCCCTCACTCTGTTTCAGAGGTTGCAATCTCCAAGGCTCATACCTCCATACATGGTGGGAAAGTCCTAGGATAAGGGGATTTTGGAGTAAGATATTCAGGATGTTAAGGAAGATCACAGGCCTAACAATCCCACAAACCCCAGAAATCGCCTTATTAAATTGCAGGCCAGACGGTCTATACAAATCTCTTTTTAAACTAATTCACTTTATTCTTTTGGGAGCCAAGCTTACTCTTGCAAGGGCCTGGAAGAAGCCCACTGTCTCTTTCAATGCTGCCAAGAGAAAAATCACATATACTCCTAGACTACATGCCAGTTTTGATAAAATTTGGGCCCCCTGGAAGACTTACCTCAACCTACCAGGTTGAGAGGTAATTTTGCTTTTTTTGGCAAGGCTTTCCTGGTACTTCCTGTTTCCGCTGCTCTTTTCTTTCCTTCTTCTATTTTCTCTATAGCCTTTTTCTTGATAGGTCTAGTTTGACAGGTTATGGTTGAATTTACAGGGAAGAAGCCCCCTGTGGCCTGCCGAGCCCGTGATTATGTTTATTTGAACACTCCACTTTTTATTTGTTCCGGGCCAGCTTGTGGGGAACGGGCCCTCCCTTCTTCCGGACACAGCGGGTCCCCAGAAGGTGTTGGGTTTGGTTCTGCATCCCCCTGCACTATGGAGCTAATCCTTGTTTGGGATCATATTGGATAGGCTCTCATTTTTGGCTTTCTAGTTTCTACACGGCTCGGGTAAGGTCTTGTCATACTTACTGCACAATATATGCTCTTGGTACACTTGTAAACCCAATAAAGCTTGTTAACATCAAGGTAATATTTCTTGATTGTACAGCTTTTGGAGCCCTCAGACCTTCTAAAAGCTCATTTATGATGTGTATGGGCTTTCTCCTCATGTCAATTGTAATTTAATTACTTACACCTAATCTGAGGTTGGTGGTGTTGATGCCCTCCCCAGGACACAGTTTTGCTCCCTAATGGGGTGTCCGGGTTGGAGATCAGCAATCTTACCATATAACTAGTAAGGTTTTGAGGTAAGAGGCTCAAGCTCAAGCACAACTTTTTTTGCATTCTACGCTTAAATGTAATCCTCTGTTTCATGCCATAATGCCCAAAGTGTACTACTGAGATGTTCATTTGTATACTATTTTACGAAAACTCAATAAAATTTTTTTGAAATAAAAAATATAAATATATACAATAACTTATCTACTTAAAGATGACCATGAATACCTATAAGGGCAGATTTGTATGTTTTTACATGGGGTTTCCTTAGTCTTAAAGAGTACCTAGCATATGACAGATTTTTTAATGTTAATTCCTTTATCTGCTTCTCTCTCCAGAAGGATGGTGCTATATTTGCTAAGGATGCATTCAAGGTCACATCTACTTCCTGGACTAAGATGATGGCTCAGAGATAATATTTTCATGTACATCCTGGTGCTTCTCCCTGGTCCCTGACAGTGTTTACAAAAGTCTGGCAGAGTGTAAAGGTAGAGTATTTTGACAGAGTCACCCACTGCTGTCAGAATACACAGATCAACAGCTGCAACTGATTGACCGCAGCCGGTGATCGAGGAAAATTTTCAAAAATGTCTCTTTGAAAAAAGTAAATCAAATGAATGACTTCTGTCACGTGGTGGAAGCCACACACTGAATGAAATCTGGCAGTCCTGAAGGCGCATGCGAGGACCTGACTAAGAGTGCCGCTTAGTCTCGGAGCTCCGCTCTGCCTCCGTACACTCTGCCCGCTAGCAGCCACCCGGAGCCTCACAGAACACAGCAGCCGAGCCCCTAGGCTGGGGGAACATCTAGACATCACTCGGATGTCATCCAGATCGGCGAGGAGAGACCTCACTCGTCTCCTAAGTGAAGCCTCGCCCCTGCCCGGCCATTCCAAGATGGCGACCGCACCTGTCTCTCCATGCGACCGGCTCCCAGAAGGAGGAGAAGAGATGGACACCATAGGGGAGAACACAGGGAAGAGTCCCCCTAGCCTGGACATTGCACCGGAAGGTATTATGCACCCACAGCAGGGGGAAATATCACCAGCCTCCACTGAATCATTAATAAGGAGATCTATGGGGCAATATAATCTATCTCCACAAAGTGATATTCTATCTACCCCAGATTTACACTTGCAAGGGATTCAGCCAGCATCCCCCCTACCAACAGACCTGTCAGCCCTAATGGTAGCATTCTCAGACATGCTTGCCAAAGGCCTTGCACAAAATGCAGCGCAGATTACAACAGCAATACAGGCTGATTTGCAACACGTAGGAAACAGGATTGAAATTATAGAAAAGAAATCCGATCAGGCCATTGCCAGGATTAACCAAAACTCAGACAGGATCCAAGATTTACAAAACCAACTTAACACAGCATCGATCGAGACGTTACAATTTCCGCATCAGAGGTCTCCCAGAATCAATGAAAGACGTCGGCGGTGACGTCTTTGATTAAAGACTTAATCCCTGATGTACCAACACATCGCCTGGAACTGGATAGGGCACACAGAGCTCTCCAACCCCCCAGAACTGATGGCCTGCCACAGAATGTGATTGTTAAGCCCCACTACTATTCAGTGAAGGAAGAAGTGATGAAAAAGGCACAAAGTGTTGAAAATCTACAAATACAAGGTAACAATATCCAGCTGTTTACTGACCTCTCACCATATACGGTTCAAAAAAGGAGGGTCCTGAAACCCCTAATCCAAATACTGATTCAAAATGAAATAACATACCGCTGGTCATTTCCTCTGAGACTCAATTTCTCTTACAAAAACAAACCGTATGGATTTTCCATGATCCTGGAAGGAGAAAAGCTTTTACTCCACCTGGGCCTGATTTCTCACGATCCCCCTCCACTTCAACAGGGAAAGGTTATCACTCAACAAAAAGGCCATCCCCAAATAGCCCATTTACACCAGCCTGGCAGAAGCAGCAAACAAAGAGGTCCAATGAGGCCCAACCACCATGAAACCCTCTCAAAGTACCTTTGCTACCTCCTCTTCCAAGACGCCTACCCATTCACAGTGATGGACTGCCCTGGCAGGGCTGTTAGGTTTTCATTCCTTGCTGGCCATTAGACAGTTACTTCATAAAGTTGTTCCTTTAAAACAGTTTTATGCTCTATACTATACAGTTTTATACTGACTAACACCCAAGCACTGCAATCTACTCCCGAAGGGAGGAGGTCAGTCCAGATTTTTGCACTGCCCTTATAATACCTGAGTTAGGTATACAATGACTTTGCCTTATTTGAGGGTTAACTTTCCACAGTTACACTCAGGAGCTCTTGTTCGGGCTCCCACCCTAATTACCTAACTACATCAGCTTGGGATCTTTACCCTTATTCATTCTATGTTTCAGAACATTATCACGTGAGACTCTGGCGGATAACCCTCTCTTGTTGACTTCATCACCTTTGGAACATTGGTTCACACAGGGAGAGGTGGCAGCGGCAGCACCCATGGGCCTGATTCTGCCTCTGAGAGCCACTACTGATCCCTCTCAGCAGCAGACATTACCCATGCCTGTGACGAACGTGGGTATCAGATCGCTGCCCTCCTCATCAATTGGCGACCGAGGACCCCCCTGATCCAATACCCAACTTGTCACGAACGTAACAATGCCACTCTCAGCTGCTTTCAGCACAAAGATTTCCCAGTTTGCGGGACCACCATCTAAGTGTCAGCTGCCTGAGAGTGATTGTTACCGAGCTAATTCAAACAATTAACCCTTTCTCTGCCACCACTTCTGGATTCCGGCCAGAAGACCCTTATATTAGCAATACCAGTATTTTAGAGCAACGCCTGTACACACACTGTCACCTGCAGACAGATATATTCAGATGCGTTGTTCTAATGACAGTAGCGTTCTTCGAAGGAACAGATTCGTAATAGTTGCGTTAAGAGCTTTAGAGACAAAATGAACATGTTTCAAAATAAGGTTTAATAATGAAAAGGTCAAATTTTAGGTGCAGTAAAATATTTACAGAAAAATAAAAGTACAAAGTGAGACAAATGTACAGCGAAAGAGAACAGATTGAAAAATACCTTGCCTTTGAAATGTCTTTGCTTAATCAGTGTTTTGAAGATGATTCCCTGGTCCTCTGATGTTTGATGTTAAGGTGAGAACTCCTCTCTGATGGCCACAGTCTCTTTTCTTTGAAACACCAGGGGTGGGGCCATACCTCTTCTGGCCATTCGTATGAGAGAGGGAGTTTCCTTAGACAATGTCCAGGGCGGACCGTGGAGATACATGCTGCATAATCATGCATGGATCATAACTTGTGACGGAATCATCTTACATATTTTACAGTATGAAATTTAATCTCAGTTTGCAATAAGCTTTCATATGACTCCAAACATGAGAATTCTAAAACCTTATAGGACCCTGGGGAGGGAATGGACTAATTATATCCCTCCTTGGGTAACAAGGGGTGAGTGTTTATACTTGAATTATCCGGATCGAAAATTCTACATTCAAATATGTAATGTTCATCACTATGGCATACCTATAGCGGAAGTTATGACTGTATATACGTTTTCCTAACTTTTCATGTTCCGAAGTTATTGAAAGGGGTCAGAATTCCAGGGGGGTGATTTATGATATATGGCCTGTCCCACATTGGGTTGTTGTATGTTTTTTCTAGATAAGGGACAGGGCCTTCCTGGCCATGAACCGTAATCCGAGCCTCCTTTTTAAATTGGCCTGTCCACACCACAGAGGGGGTTGGGGAAAAAGGACAAGCTGTTCTAACAGCCATGTTAGAAGGAGAGAGAGAAAAAAAAGCTTAACTATTTACGTAGCTTCCCTGCCAAGATGGAGTCAGTGTCGCTTTGGGCCTGGTATCATTACCTTGCGTGGATCTCACGCATAATACCATCACAATGCCTACCGAAAGGTTTTTGTGGCCTGATGCGATTGCCTTGGAGGGAGGCTGAACCACCACCAGACGGGACCTCAGACCATTACGGCTATTGCTACTGTATTCTAATGTTATCTCTCTTCTACTACTTACTCCTAACGTCCTCTTTCATAATCTTCTTTTCCCTTATAACATCCCTTTTACCTCTATTTTTTGATCCCTAGCGAACCTCTGGATAATCCTGAGCCCACGAGCAGGTACACTTGCCCTTCGCGCCATATCCAGAAGGATGTTGGCTACACACCTGACCTTCAGATGGGGTCCATTTTTTTTTTTTTTGATTTTTAATTATTTATTTATTTTTTTCTTTTGCAAGCATCTATATACATATATAAACTTCAAAGAGTCTTAAAGGATTAAATCACAGTTTTGTTACCGATGCAGTGCAGAGGGGGACATCAGCCTTATGTCCATGTTCCTTTACCAATACAGTAAATTAAGGTTTCCAGACAAAATACAATGAAATGCATCAGTAGAGTAATGGGTGGAGTATATCTTCAAGGATCACCAGGAGAAAGTGAGGCCATGCAATTCCAAAATATGGCCCTGTCCTTTTCAATACTCATCATGAAAAGGACATTTCGGGTGGTCAAACCATCTAGGAAGCAATTTAACAGCTTAGATAAAACCATAGCATTGGACTTATGCAAGAATACGAAATGTACATTATTATAATTGTGCAGGTTTACTTAACCACTTACCTACCGGGCCACTTTTTTACATTTGGTGGTCACAAGCTAAAAACATTTTTTTTTGCTAGAGAATTACTTAGAACCCCCAAACATTATATATATTTTTTTTCAAACACCCTAGAGAATAAAGTGGCGATTGTTTCAATACTTTTTGTCACACGGTATTTGCGCAGCGGTCTTTCAAGCGCAATTTTTTTGGAACAATTTTACTTTTTTGAGTTAAAAAATTAGACAACAGTAAAGTTAGCCCAATTTTTTTCCATATTGTGAAAGAGGATGTTACGCCGAGTAAATAGATACCATACATGACCTGGTTGAAAATTGCGCGCACTCACGGAATGGCGACAAAGTCCGGTATTTAAAAAGTTCCATAGGCGACGCTTTAAAAATTTTTAACGGTTACCAGGTAAGAGTTACAGAGGAGGTCTTTTGCTAGAATTATTGCTCACACTCTGGCGATCGCGGCGATACCTCACATGTGTGGTTTGAACACCGTTTTCACATGCGGGCGCGACTTACGTATGCGTTTTCTTTGCTGCGCGAGCTCGCGGGGACGGTGGCGATTTAAATCTTTTTTTTTTTTTTTAATTTCATTTATTTATTTATTTTTAGCACTGTTCCTTTAAAAAAAAAAAATCTGATCACTTTTATTGCTATCACAAGGAATGTAAACTAAAAGACCCCCCATCCCTCCTTTACACTTCACAGTATTCAGATCGCCAAAAACGGCGATTCTAAATACTGTAGTTTTTTTAAATTTGGCGCCGTTAGCCGCCGTGTAAACCGGAAGTGACGTTGTGACGTCGCTTCCGGAATTTGCCGAAGGAGACCCGATCGGAGCCGATTACGGCTTTGATCAGGTCTCCTTCCAGCCGGCGGACGCACCGGATCGTCGCTCCGGTCTCCCGGTGGGACGGGAGGCCGGAGAAGAGCGTCGGAAGGTGGCGGGAGGGGGGTGTCCCCTCCCGCCTCCTGGGGTAAAGACCGAGCGGCTCCCGAGCCGGATCGGTCATTACCCCTGGATAGCCGACCGTCCGCTCTAAAAAATGATACCGGGATATAGCCTGCAGGTGCAGGCTATGTCCCGGTACAGCCGCTCAAACCCGACCGCCGCCTATTTACGGCGCTGGTCGGGAAGGTGTTAAAGTGGTAGTATACCCTCCTATTATTTTCAGCCAAGGAAGCTGCCATCTTGGCCTCTATTTAATCTACAACTGCCATGATTCTGCACATGTGATCAGCTATGATACCAGTCATTGGATGGTTTGACAGTTTGGTTTAGAGCACAACCAATGGGAGTGTTACATCTCCGGCACATGCCGGGAGTGTTACATTTCCGGCACATGCCGGAAATGTAATTGGTTTCTAAACTGTTAAATGGATGGGTTTACTACCTCTGTAAGAGTTAGTATTTGCCTCCCCTGCATATAGCTTTTTTTTTTTTTCACAAACCTTTTATTAAGTATTTTCAAGCGTAACATGACTGTACATATGAAAACATGTTAATGAAGTCACAGATCTTTACAGTCGTCAAAAATAAAAAACAACTTAACATTATTATGAATTCCACTGGGTGGCTCTTCAAGGCCTCAGATATGGTAAAGTAGTACCCCTCTACTCTTCCCATGGAAGGATTGCTCTGTCACCCGTGAGTCCCGGCAAAAATGAATATTAATATTAATGACCCAAGGAAAGCCAAGGAATTACAAGGGGGAGAGGGAAAAGGGGAGGGAGAGAAAGAAAGAAAGAGGAAAAAAAATGCATCTAAACCACTCTACCAGAGAGGGAGGATTTGACACACGCTAGTGGACAGGGACGCACATTCTTGCTGCGTTCACCATATGCATAGCAACAGATTTATAGTATCTTTTTTTAGGGATCTTGGAGGAGTGCAATAGATGCTGTAGGGGTGTAAACTCCAAGGGTAATTTGGATATCTGTATGATGGTCTCATGGACCTTTTGCCAGTACGGACGGAGAGAAGGGCACTCCCACCAAATATGGAGGAAAGTGCCCCTCTCTCCACCACAGCGCCAACATTTGTCAGGTACAGTAGGTGAGAACTTGTGAATCAAGTCAGGCGTTCTGTACCACTGCATTCTGAGTTTATACCCATTCTCTTGCACTGACACATTTAAGGACCCTTTATGGGTGTATAGGTAAATTCGGTCCCACTCCTCCAGGTCGATTTCCTCTCCTCCCACAGCGTCCCAGTATGCTCTTTCAGAACTAAGGGGAGTTTCAGGGGTGTCAAAGAGTGTAGCATAAAGCTTTGAGATAACATGGCTTTGGGGGGATTTGCGTGTACATAAGGATTCGAAAGTCGTAGGGGGCCTTGCAAAACAACCTCTGTGCCGCAAATCATCTAAGAAGTGCTTTAGTTGCATATAGGACCAGAATGGGAAAGAGCCTGTTTCAGAGAGTTCTGGGAGTTCTGTCTGTTTCATGAAGCGCCCCCTATGGAAGAATTGTTGGGCTTGTACATCTGCCATTGGCCACTCCGCCTTGATGAAAGTTGCTGACTCACCCGTGGGGTTGCCTCTAATCGGGGTGAGGGGAGACAATTTGGACGATACTGAGTGCCTATCACAGGTCCTGTCAAACTCAGAGATAGTGGCTTCCACCAGAGGGTGGGATAATGCCGTTCCTGGGACAGAGCTCATATTGATCCATGGTACCGAGCGGAGGTCTGTCCCAGAAGTCAAGTTCTCCAGAATCACCCAGCCCTTACACTTAGAGTGTAATCTCCAGTCCACTATACGGGCTAAATGGGTTGCCTGGTAGTACCTCTGGAGATCTGGCAAACCAATTCCACCTTTACACTTCGGCAGTACTAATTTAGCCCAGACAATGCACGCCGGTTTGTTGGACCATAGAAAGGCCCGACACATGGACCGGTATAAGTAAAAGAAAGCTGGGGGTAGGCGGATAGGAAAGGTTTGGATTTTATACAGTAGTTTGGGCAAGATCGTCATTTTAATAATGGATGCACGCCCAAACCAAGAGACATGTCCTTTGTCCCGTTGAATAGAAAGAAAATTCCTCTTATAGAGCTCCCCAAGATTCGAGGGGATCAGGATTCCCAGATATTTAATGGCGTCTTCTGTCCATTGGAACGGGAGGTGTTGCTGACAATAAGATACTGTTTTGGCCGGCAGGGATATATTCAAGGCATATGATTTAGAATAATTTATTTTCAGGTTAAACAAGGTTTTAAACTCTTCCAGTACCTGTAACAAGTTGGGCAGAGATGTGTGGGGGGTCGAGAGGAAGAAAAGGATGTCGTCCGTGAAGGCAGCAATTTTGTATTCCCTATCCCGGACTTGGATGCCCTCCTGGATCTGACATATCGAAGAAAAGGCTCTAGCGTTATTATGTATAGTAGGGGACAGCCCTGTCTGGTCCCATTGGACACGGAGAAGGCGCCCGACAGGTGCCCGTTGACTCGGACTCGTGATATGATATAAGGCCATAATGAATGCCTTCATGCGCTGCTGGATCCCCAAGTGATACAAGACTGCACCAATATAATCCCACGCAACCCTGTCAAACGCCTTCTCCGCGTCCATGGCCAAAAAAAAATCCCTCTTGTTGATGTGTGGTTAGCCAGTGATGTAGGTTTAGGGCTTTAATTGTATTGTCCCTGGCTTCCCTACCTGGGACAAATCCCACCTGGTCAAGTCCGATCCAGGAGGGTACAAAAGAGGCCAATCGGGTAGCCAAAATCTTGGCAAATATCTTGACATCCACGTTAATTAAAGATATTGGGCGATAACTCGACGTGCTTGCAGGATCCTTCCCCTCCTTCGGCACCACCGTGATATAGGCCTCTAGAAGCCTCTTAGATTCATGGGTTTCTGATGATAAAGTATTGAATGCCCTGAGGAATTGCTGGGCCAGAAGGTCTGAGTAGCATTTAAAATATTGCACTGAAAAGCCGTCTTGCCCGGTTTCATGGACTTAAGTGCTTGCTCAAACTCTCTTACCTTAAGGGGAGCTTCTAGAGCAAAGTCAGCTTGAGCTAGAGCAGGGGGGCCGTGGGAATGCAAAAAAGCGGAGATCAGGTCAGCGCGCTTCGAAGGATGTATCTGATCTATTCTCCCCTCTTTTATGTTATATAAGATCTCATAAAAGTATTGAAACTGGATAGCAATGTCCTCATTTTTAATGTAGGATGTGCCTAGGGGATCCGTAATGTAATGGATCGTGGATTCTAATTTTTTCCGCTGGGTTGCCCTGGCTAGTAAACGCCCCAGTTTATTACCCTGTTCATAAAACCACTTCTGCGATAAGATATGCCTGCGCCTGGCTTTCTTAAAAAGTTCCTCAGACAGAAGGGAGCGCATTTCTAATAACTCGTTGGCAACTTTAAGTGCCAAGGAGCGTTTATGTTGGGACTCTAGAGAACGTATTTTCGAGGTAAGCTCTGCTATCCTAGCCCCTCGCTCTCTTTTTTTCCGGGCCGCTATGGACAGCAGAGTGCCCCTGATTACACATTTATGCGCCTCCCATTGGATCATGGGAGACACTCCAGGTGTGTCATTATGTTGGAAAAATTCCAGCAATTCCTTTTTTAAAGATGCAACGTCTGGTACATCTGCGAGAAGGGACGGGTCCAATCTCCAGATCTTAGTAAAGGTGGTGGTTTCAGGGGTTGACAGAGTGAGGGTGATAGGGTGATATTTTCTATGGTTGCATTGAGGACATATGGGAGATCAGGTTGAGACACGAAAAGATAGTCAGGACGTGTGTAGCGATTATGAGGCGTAGAATAGAAAGTGTAATCACGTTCTTGGGGGTGCAATGTCCTCCAAGCGTCGTGCAGTGTTAAGGAGGCCAATAGGAGTTTTATCTGTCGGAGGGCTGAGTAAGGCGCGGAGGAGATTCCCGTAGAGGTGTCTAATAGAGGGTCGAGTGAGACATTGAAATCCCCACCCACTATCAGCATTCCCTCTGCAAACAGGGTCAACCTAGAAAACACTTTCCTCATAAAGGGAACCTGTTTAGCATTGGGGCAGTAAATATTGGCCAAGGTAACGGGTTTATCCCGCCATGTGCCTTTAATAAATACATACCTTCCTGTCGGGTCAAGGACTTGGTCTGTAGTATTAACCTGGCTTGTCTTAGAAAGTAGGATAGAAACACCCTTAGATTTTGCATCTGGACAGGTAGCATGGAACGCTGTGGGAAATCTGCTATTGGTGAGACGAGGGATGGCCTTGGCCTTGAAGTGGGTCTACTGGAGGAGGAGGAGGACCTGTGCCCCATGCCTAGATGCCTCTGCCAAAATACTACTTCTCTTTTCAGGGATATTTAGCCCCTTGGCATTGAGAGAATACATTTTCAAGGAAGGGGAAGTAGTAATCACGCGTCCGCTGTCACTCGGTATGTGCTGGCCGGCAGGGGGGGGGGGCTTAGAGCGGGCAAAGAAAGAAAAAAAAAGGGGGGGGATGAAATTAAGGAGAAAAAAACTCTTTAGGATAGATAATGTAAGTACCACAGGAAGGGGGAAAGGTGTAGACTAGGTAAAGAGAATGGAAAAATCTAGTGACTGAGGTCTTTAAGTCCTCTTGGCAGAAGCTGAGTAGGTTTACACAACCAGAGGTGCGCACAAACCAGTTCTGCCACCTAAGGGAAAAATGGGGGATAGGACTGCCGTTTAGGGTCCAGAATAGACCAGCCACTCTGGGGTGGGAGAGTAGTCTAACACTAGAACAACACAATACGGCAGCTATGCCCACCAAGGCAAACCTTCAACAGTAAAAAACCCCCAAAAAAAAAAACCCAAAAAAAAACCTTTTGGGAGGCTCCAGCCCGATATCCCGGGTAGTTGGGAATCATGACCCCTCAATTAAGGCGATCACCACTCCGATCCACCCGGGACATATAGGAAGCAACAATGGGGGAACACCCCCACAGAGTTGTTCACTCCAGAAGCTCGAGGCCACACCAGCGCAAGAACCAGAGTAAGGATATCCTGGTGGGTCTGTTCCAACTCATGCACTAGTCAGCCACGACAGTCCGGGGTGAGGCCCCTTCCGATACTTCAAAGTTAGCTAGCGAAATGATCAAACAGACAACAACACCACAGGTTGATAACATAGCAGTGCATACATACTGTCTCAGCGTGAGTATATCTAGCTAATTAAGGCAGGTTATGCAACTCATCTCCACCCCTCGCCCCTCATCACTCACTAGGATGAGGCCCGAGAGCGCCACCCCACCTACAGAGCCAGTTCACAAGCCACCTACCCCAAAATGGGGAGAGGCCATCGAGAGGGCCCCAAGTCAAACTCCCCCCAACAATCCTACACCCCACAATGCAAGCGGAAAACAAGAAAAAACTAATTACTAGGTCAGATTGTCAGCATGTATAGTCCTTTAACTTTAAATTCCACCCCTGAAATACTGAGTGATTCCATAACTTTAAAGGAGATACATTTGCATGTAGAGGACAGGCCCCAGATCTGGCTGGGCCTGTAAGAATGGCTAAAATCTGCATATAAGTGCCAACCACAATCAAGTGACCCCCAAGTTACATTGTATGCGCAGGAGTTGGAAAAAAAAGGGGGGTCATTGTTTTATGTTCCAGCTTCAGTGACGCTCTCGCATACTTATGCCAAGTATTAGTTAAAGGGGGGGTCCATCCGTGAAGGTTTGGTAGAGCCAATATCATGTAAGATGAGTGTTCTACATACCCATAGTCGTAAGAAGGGGATGCCAAAGAATCTCAGGGGGGTCCACACCAGTCCTTGACAAGTGGTGGGGAGTAAGTTAAAGGAGAGGGGGCCGAGCACAGTCACTGAGAGAGGGAACATGAAAAAGAAAAAAAACCATAACATAACGCATAGATCCTTGTATACTTTCTGCAGGATATCAGTTGTCTGTTCTTCTGCGTGCGGACGATGGAGTGAACCTCTGGTCTTCTTCTGTGAGCATAGCTTCGCCATCCCTCAGGGAGGAAGCCGAGGAGGATCTACGCCAGTCTATGCCGGTTAGAGCGCAGGATCTTTTCTGTCTGGGCTGAGATCCAGGGTTCTGGCTGCATGAACAACTGAACCAGTCTGGGACAGGGATCGGCGGAATTCCCAGAGTTTCACAGAAGGCAGGCAGGTCAGTTGGCGTGCGCAGTAAGGCAGTGCAATTGCCATTGGTGGCAGAGAGACAAAATGGAAACTTCCACCTGTATACAATGTGTCTCTCTCTCAGGACAATGAGCAAGGGACGTAGATCCCTCCTGTGCTGTAAGGTGATAGTGGATAGGTCCTGGAAGATCTGGATCTGCTGCCCATCATGGTGTAACTGTCCCTGGGTTCTAGCCTGCCTTAGTATGTCTTCCTTCTGGGTAAAGCTGACAAAGCAGCAGATTGTGTCCCTGGGGGGATTGCCGTCCTGTCCCCTCGGCTGCAGCACCCTGTGGCAGTGCTCTATATCAATTGGGGCATCCTGTGGTCTGTTGCATATAGCCCACACTGTCAGTTGTAGTTGAGGCCCCTCGGCCGCTTCAGGGATCCCCTTGAATCTGAGATTCCGCCTACGTCCCCTGTTATCAAGCTCCTCTAGATGGCGATGCATGTCCATGAGTTGTTGGGCCTGTTTACTCACAGTTTGCTTGATGTATGGCGGCCCCATGTGTCTTGGCCACCGCCTCCACGTGCTCCAGCCAGGTAGCGACTGCCCTGATGTCGCTCTTAGTGTGTGCTTAATGCCGTTAGTGTGTGCTTAATGTCCGCTGCCACACTCTGAAGGTCCGCCAGGCATAGGAGCGGGGAGTGCTGTGCGACCAGAGCGCTCACCTGGCTCGGGGAGTCACACGAGAGGGAGCCGCGCATCAGCTCTGCATCCGGCGCCTGTGCAAAGGCCTGCATTTCCTGATGCTGAGTCCAGAATAGCTCCGGAATGGTATGGCTCAGCTGGGTACCGGGGTCCGCCTGGGTGCGGGGTGCTGAGGTGTTCCTCCCTGCCATCATGCGGGCTGTTGTGAGGAGATCTGCCACTTATGAAGCTCAGAAGGCTGTCTTGGTGGACGGAGCTCTCGGCTTACACGTCCATGTCGGTCCGCTGCTAGGCCACGCCCCTGGTAAGTCCATTTTTATTCAACAGTTCCACTCGACACCTAGACATGGCTAACATTCCTCACAAGTCCACAGTGTTGGACATTAAATCACACAATACACAAGGGCTGAACTCCCCTACTAAAAGGAGGAAACTATTCCAAACTTACCACAAATCCAAAACAGACGTCCTACTTTTGCAGGAGACTCATTTCCCCTCCACTTACAACCCGAAGTTTCTCCACAAGGCGTTTCCGCATCTCTACTTTTCTAATGCCCGCCTCAAAACCAAAGGCGTTGCAATATGCCTCTCTAAACGAGCAAACCTTTCCCCTATTGACATTATCAGAGACACTGAAGGCAGATATCTACGTAAAGGTAAGGTAAGTAAGGTAAATTCTTTGACCATATGATGACCCACCTAGCCCCTTACCTGAAGGATACTGTAATCATGGGAGGGGATACTAACACACCTTTTGATTTGTCTATGGATAAGACAAACGCGTTACA
Organism: Glandirana rugosa; assembly: GCA_018402905.1. Lineage (NCBI taxonomy): Eukaryota > Metazoa > Chordata > Amphibia > Anura > Ranidae > Glandirana > Glandirana rugosa. Next base: position 364,489 of record BLSH010255480.1, read on the forward strand.
CCCCACTCAAAAAAGGACCCCCAAACAACGCCTCCGCATAGCGCAGAAACTGAACTCTCTGGGACTGATAGATATATGGAGGGAACTTAATCCACACTCAAAAGACTATACGCATCAAACCCACACCAGACATACTCGAGAATCGACCACATTTTTATCCAAGCTAAATTAGCTAACAAAGCAATATCTTCCAGCATACTAGCATCACCCATATCTGATCACTCAATTGTCACATTAACGTTAAACATCTCCCGGGCCCCAGCAGGACCCTTCAGATGGTGTCTAAATTAAGCGCTCCTTAACCACTTCCCGACCGCCGTATGCAAAATGACGGCCGGGAAGTGGCTTAGTTATCCTGACTGGACGTCATATGACGTCCTCAGGATAACAAGCCGCCACGCGCCCAGGGGGGCGCGCATCGTGGCGATCGGTGGTGTGGGAGGTCAGTCTGACCCCCGCAATACCGATCTCGGTAAATTGCTTCCATCCGAAGCACTTTACCATGTGATCAGCCGTGACCAATCACGGCTGGTCACAGTGTAACACAGGAAAGCCGTTTATCGGCTTTCCTGTACTCAGGTCTGCAGACCTGAGGAGTGGAGAGCCGATCGGCTGCATCCCTGACAGGGAGGGTTTGCGTTGATGATTTATCAGCACAGCCCTCCCTCAGATCACCACCCTAGACCACCAGGTAGCCTATCCAGGGAACTCCAGC
>BLSH010255480.1:365213-383594 GCA_018402905.1 Glandirana rugosa
CCCCCCCCCCCCCCCCCCCCCCCCCACGCATCGCGGCAATCGGTGGTGTGGGAGGTCAGTCTGACCCCCAGCAAAACCGATCTCGGTAAAGCGATTCGATCCGAAGCACTTTACCATGTGACCAGCCGTGACCAAACACGGCTGGTCACAGTGTAACACAGGAAAGCCGTTTATCGGCTTTCCTGTACTCAGGTCTGCAGACCTGAGGAGTGGAGAGCCGATCGGCTGCATCCCTGACAGGGAGGGTCTGTGCTGATGATTTATCAGCACAGCCCTCCCTCGGTTCGCCACCCTAGACCACCAGGGAGCCTGCCCAGGGACCACCAGGGATGTGCCCACCCAGGACCACCAGGGAGCCGACCAGGGACCACCAGGGAGCCGATCTGGACCACCAGGGAGAACCCCCTAGACCACCAGGTAAGTGACATAGTGCTCAGTGTGGATGGCACTCAGTGCCACCTTCAGATGCCACCCTAGACCATCAGGGAATGAGCCCCTATCAGTGTATATTCCCACCAGTGCCCACCAGTGCCCCTATCAGTGCCCACCAGTGTCCCTATCAATGCATACCAGTGCCACATATCAGTGCCCACCATTGCCACCTACCAGTGCCCACCTATCAGTGCCCATCAGTGCCACCTATCAGTGCCCAGTGCCGCCTATGAGTGCCAATCAGTGCTGTCTATGAGTGCCCATCAGTGCCGCTTAGCAGTGTCCGTCAGTGCTGCATATCAGTGCCCATCAGTGCTGTATATCAGTGCCACCTATCAGTACCCGTCAGTGCTGCTCATCATTGCTGCATATAAGTGCCTCATCATCAGTGCCACCTCATCAGTGCCACCTCATCAGTGCCACCTCATCAGTGCCAATCAGTACTGCCACATCAGTGCCCATCAGTGTAGCCTCATCAGTGCCCACCAGTGATGGAGGAAATTTACTTATTTACAAAGTTTTGTGACAAAAATAAAACTGCAGGGGTGATCAAATACGACCAAAAGAAAGCTCTATTTGTGGGAACAAAATGATAAAAAATCTGTTTGGGTACAGTGTCGCACGACCGCGCAATTGTCATTCAAAGCGCAACAGCACTGAAAACTGAAAATTGGTCTGGTAGTAAAGTTTTCTAAGTGCATAGTATTGAAGTGGTTAATAACCCATCGCACTGTGAACACTTTACCAAACTTATGGTAGACTACTTCAACACCAACGACGATGGGTCGGTGTCTCCCTCCACGGTTTGGGCGGCCTTTAAGGCGGTCATGAGGGGACACTTTATTCAATTTGCATCCAAACTAAAAAGGGAGCATGCTGCTGACACCCTCGTATTGACTGAAAAATTCCATCAGGCCAGCAAGACTCATAAACGCCTCCAAATGCCTGAAACGCTGTCCCAACTAGACACTGCCAAGACAAACCTCAACCTTGCTCTTACGACCAAAAATATCTGCGCTGGTCGGGAGCCAAATTCTATATGCAAAAAGATAGGATTGGCACAAAACTAGCCCGAACCTTGTCACCCAAACATCTCCCTAAGGCCTTCCCGAAAATATGCACCAAGGCGGGGGATCTCACCCAAAACCCAGACAAAATTACAAAAGAATTCCACTCCTTTTATTACACGCTTTATAAAGGGAGGACAAATACCACACCCTCAGACATACTGGACATCTTACGAGATCTTCCTCTCCCGAAATTATCTCAAGAGCATAGAAACCTACTGGAATCTTCGTATAGCACCCCTGAAATCCTAGAAGCAATAAAAAGTTTGGCCCAATGGTCTCCCCTTACCTGACTCGATTTTTCAATGCTACCCAAGAGGGAACTCCCCTGGATAAAGAACAAAATGCTGCCTTCATCATGGTCATTCCCAAGCTGGGAAAAGCGATATCTCAAATTATCGCCCGATATCTTTAATAAACAATGATATCAAATTAATGACTAAAAACCTAGCAACCAGACTGTCAAAGTTTATCTTGCATTATATCCATAAGGACCAGGTGGGGTTCATTCCGGGTAGACAGGGTCCGGACCAGGCCCCTCACAAGAAGGGTTTTTACTCTCTTTAGACCTCCACAAGGCCTTTGAAAAGGCCTCTTGGCCCTATCTCTTTGAAATTCTAAACAGATGGGGATTCGGACCCCACTTTATCACCTCCTTGACAGCTCTCTACACTAATCTTAATGTGCAGGTTTACCTAATGGGACAATACTCCGAAACCCTTTTCATCTCGCAGGAAACTAGACAGGGCTGGCCCCTCTCCCCAATAATTTTTGTGATAGCGATAGAATCCCTAGCGATAGCGATTAGAACTCACCCAGACATTAGGGGAGTTAGCTGTGGATCCCAGGAACACAAATGCACTCTTTTTGAGGATGATCTCCTCCTTTTTATAACAAATCCCCTGATCATGACGCCTAATACCAGTGGCGTAACTAGAACCCTCAGGGCCCCGATGCAAGAAACCATGAAGGGCCCCCCCTGACAGGGCCCTTTTCTCGGAGCCCAGTGGCGGAACGCCAGGGCCCGGTCACAAGTGTGTGGCTGCATATAAAAGGAACCGATCTCTCCATTTCCCCCCACACTTCTCCTCCACTCCCTCCCGCAGGCATTCAGCGGCTGCAGGAGGAAAATGGAGAGATTGGTTCCTCTATGCCAGTGTTTCTCAGTATCTTTATAGTCAGGGCTCCCTTGAAGGTTACCCCTAGGTGAATGAGGATGCACTGCAACCACTCCACAACTGTGTGCATTGCAGAGTTGCAGCATAGTGGTGATGCATTTAGAGGGTTAAAACAGGCAGTCAGGAGGCAACAGATTGCCTCTTTACCAGCTGTCAAATGCCTGAGCATGGATCGCTTTCAGAGGAACAGTATTTTTTTTGCTGGTACTATGAACAAGCGGGGAAAAAAATTAGTGATTGTACACATAGGGGGTCAGGATTAAAAGCACATACATAGAATGTGCATACACACATATATAAACACATACATAATGCACACACACACATACATATATACTGCATATATATATAAATACACACACACTCACATATATATATATATGTATATGCACTTATATACATGCACCCACACATATACATACACCCACATACATGAACCCATATACATGCACCCACACATACATGTACCCACCCACATACATGTACCCAAAAACATACATACACCCACACAAGGGTACCCACTCACATACATGTACACACACACACACATGCAGCCACACACATATATGCACCCACACATGCAGCCACACACATACATGCACCCACACACACACATGCAGCCACACACATACATGGACCCACACACACATGCACCCACATACATGAACCCCTATATTTGCACCCACACACATGTACCCACACACATGCAGCCACACACATGTACCCACAGCACATGCACCCACACACATGTACTCACACACATGCACCCACACACATGTACTCACACATATGCACCCACACACATGTACCCACAGCACATGCACCCACACACATGTACCCACACACATGTACCCACAGCACATGTACCCACACACATGTACCCACAGCACATGCACCCACACACATATACCCACACACATGTACCCACAGCATATGTACCCACAGCACATGCACCCACACACATGTACCCACAGCACATGCACCCACACACATGTACTCACACACATGCACCCACACACATGTACTCACACACATGCACCCACACACATGTACCCACAGCACATGCACCCACACACATGTACCCACAGCACATGCACCCACACACATGCAGCCACACACACACATGCAGAATTGCAGAAAGTCTCTTAAAAAAACGTCAGTACCTTCTCTCTTCATGCCGGGTACTGCACTGTAGGGGGAGACAAAGAGCACAGTCACACTGCTTTCACTTTAACAGTGTAAACAGTGCGACGAGGCTCCCCGCAGCGCTCCATCTCTCATCCTCCTCCTAATCTAAGCACACAGGGGGGGCCCTTATGGGCCCCCTTCAGCATGGGGCCCGGTCGCCATGGCGACTCCTGTGACCCCTATCCCCCCGCCCCTGCCTAATACCCTTCAGCTATTAAAAGAGTTCGGAACAGTCTCGGGCCTTACGATCAATACCGCTAAATCACTGGCACTGAACATTTCAGTCCCGGATCCAATAGTGGAACAACTGAAAACACACTTCCCATTCGCTTGGTCTACACAGACACTTCCTTACCTAGGCATTAAACTAACCAATTTGGTCGAAAAACTGTTCACAGCAAACTATCCCCCCATGTTCAAGAGCACTGCAGCAGATTAAAATCATGGTCGAACTCGGGTTTGTCCTGGATAGGGAACATAAACTCAGTCAAAATGAACATATTACCGCGCATCCTTTACCTATTCAGCTCCCTCCCAATCCCACTTAACAAAGGTCTTCTCCAGAAGGTGCAATCCCAACTCATCTCCTTTGTCTGGGGGAAGAAAGGACAGAGATGTCACACGGAAACACTCACCCATCTAAAAATGCAGGGAAGCCTGGGATTGCCCTGCCTATGGTCCTATTACCAGGCAGCCCAGCTAGCACAGATTTCAATAGTTTATTTTAGGGTTCCCAAACCGGATTGGGTCGCAATGGAACGACAGGCGATCCTCAACCACACAATTGATTTCCTCTTGTGGAGTCAGTCAAATGCGTGCCCGACTATCTTGGCCCCAACCCTCTCGCACTCTATAGCCCTAGCAGACAAACTATACAAGAAAGGAACTATGAGGTCATTAATCAAGCCGTTATCTCACATGTTCAACAACCCAGCATTTCCCCCAGGACTAAACATACAGGCCTTTAAGTGGTGGCTCAACAAGGGCCTTTTTAGAATTGGACATTTTTTTATGCAACAAGGTCCAATTTCTAAAACCTACTGCATATCTAAACTGGAAATGCCAGAAGGGGAAAACTTTAGATTTTCACAAATCTCCCACTTCTTACACAGAATCTGGATAGACAGGACAAAACCCCCGAGGCCAACTGACTATGAGATATGGTGCATGGAGGCAGCAGCCCAAAGGGGAGGCATATCTATTATATATGCTTTGCTGGCTAAGAAAACAGACAAACCAGCCTATGCTAAGGCTTGGGAAAATGAACAAAATATTCAGATACATTCGGAATCCTGATTCCTCGCAGTTCAAAATGCACAAAAAGGCCTAATGAACATTACACTAATAGAAGCCAATGTCAAGGTACTGATGAGATGGTACTATACTGCAACACGTCTGGCTCAAATTTTTGCAGACTCCTCTCCTCTGTGCTTCAAGGCACCATGTCTCATACGTGGTGGACATATCTGCGCATTAGGACATTTTGGAAGAAATTCTTCCGCATGGCCAAGGCAGTACTAGGCTGTGACATCCCGCATTCCCCTGAAATAGCACTCCTCCTCCAGAAAGTGGTAGGGCTATACAAATATAAACAACTCCTTCTAAACTTTATGCTTACAGTAGCCAAGATTACCTTGGCAAGGGCTTGGAAAAGCCCCAAGGTCACCTTCCTCGCAACACGGAGGAAGATTTCCTGGATCAAGGCCCAGGAACTCCTAGTAGCAAAATTACTAGACAAAAAAGATAGATTTGAAGCAATTTGGGACTCATGGACTCTCTATGTGAAGATCCCACTCTACCCCGGTCATATCCCTGGAAGCTCTTGATATCCGGAGGTTCGCTACACCCTATCTCTTCTCTCTGATCCCTTATTTCTCTTTCTTTCTCATAGAAACATAGAAACATAGAAAAGTGACGGCAGAAAAAGACTGAGTAGTCCATCTAGTCTGCCCCTTTTTATTTATTTATTTTTAATTTTTGTTTTTTTTATATAATTTTTTTTTTTTACATTAATCTTGTTGTCTGACTATAGATTTATGTTTATCCCAAGCATGTTTGAAGCCATTTACTGTTGACTGTCTCACAACCTCTGTTGGTAGTTTATTCCAATCATCAACCACCCTTTCAGTAAAATAATACTTTCTAAGATTAGTTTTGAACTTCCCCCCAGTTAGTTTGAGGTCATGTCCCCGTGTTCTTGATTTTGGTTTCATATTGAAAAGACTGCCCTCCTGAAGCTTATTCATCCCCTTGATCTATTTAAAGGTTTCAATCATGTCTCCCCTCTCCCTTCTTTCCTCCAGACTGTACATATTAAGTTCCTGAAGTCGCTCTTGATATGTTTTATCCCCCAGACCTTTCACCATTTTTGTTCCCCATCTCTGAACTCATTCTATCTTATCAATATCTTTTTGTAAGTGTGGTCTCCAGAACTGGACACAATATTCTACGTGAGGTCTCACTAAAGATCTATATAGAGGAATCAGAACCTCTTTCCTCCTGCTGGTGATCCCTCTACTGATACATCCCAGAATTCTATTTGCTTTTCCCACTGCCTGGTCACACTGTTTGCTCATTTTGCAATCATCTGAAATAAGCACCCCCAAATCTTTTTCTTCTGTAGTGCTGGCTAACACTGTACCCCCAATGCTGTACTCTCTAAGCGGATTCTTTTTCCCTAGATGCATTATTTTACATTTAGAATTATTGAACTGCAGTCTCCACTGCTTTGACCAATCTTCCAGCAATGCCAAATCATGTTCCATGTTACAGACACCTCCAGGGATATCAACCATATTACACACCTTTGTATCATCAGCAAAGAGACATACATTTCCCAACAAACCTTTAGTTATATCACTTACATATAGGTTAAATAGAACAGGACCCAGTACAGAGCCTTGTGGTACCCCACTAGTGAATGGTCTCTGTTCTGAGTGAACCCCATTTACAACCACACTCTGGAATCTATCCTTTAACCAACTGCATATCCACTGAACCACCCAAAGGTTAAGTCCCAGCTTGTACAAATTTTGTATCAGATCATTATGTGGAACTGTATCAAATGCCTTGCTGAAATCAAGATACGCTATGTCCACAGCACCACCCTGGTCCACTTATCTCTTTCCCTCTATCTCTCCCTTTCAAAATTTTGTTTTTGCCATTTCTATATTTACAATAATGGCTGTTTGTTTGTGCACCCTGGGGAGAGAGTTATAATTCCTGCATAAGGAAGCTTGAAGCTCCGCCCTTTGAACATCATTGTTCTTTGGCTCTGAGGGAGCCACAGAACGAGGCCCGAAATTTTATAATGAAGTTCTCTCTACTGGGCGAGTCTCATACCCCACAGATGAGATTCCATAGGGGTGGGCGGGGGACTCCCTGATTGTAAAGACAGGGTTCATGTGAAAAATTGCTCTTCGTAAGCCTCCAGACTAGCGACCCTATGGATGCCCCTGGGTGCCTACCTAAATGGCTGGCTCCCTCCTCCACTGGGTCCTTGATTACCAGTTAACTACATGTTGTTATCTTCTCGACAACTTCTGCACAGCTGCGTTACTTGTTTGGTTAAAGATGTCACGGCTACAGAACTAATTGTGCACTTGTAAGATGATATATATTTACAGACTTACTGTATATTGTAACTCAAAATTGTTCTGTCTTGCCTTGCTATGTTCATGGTATTCAGTGTATTCACTGCTTCTTATAATAATAACAATAAAATTCATTGAAATAGAAATTTGACATTCCCTGCTGAACTGGCTAAATTTCGATCAGTGTATGGCCAACTTAATATGCTATATAATTATAATGTTGTGGTCTGCCCACTAGTGGAGAGAAGAATGATTCCTATCTGCAGCAGAATGATGACATCATCTCAGTCTAAGCAAAGCCACTGAACTGGAACCCAAGGTCCCCTTTTATTTAGAAACATACAGTTTGTTTGCAAATTTATGGTGTTGCTGTATATTGAGACATGTATCTGTTTGGACATGGGTTTAGTATGATCTATGCACATATATGCTAATATTTGGTATGCAAGTTATACAACCAGCTTTTTTCTTTTTGTAAAAGTTGAGAGGACTAAGACAATGTGCAAAGATGTGCACAGAACAGCAATTCAAAGCAACCAAAATTTACTTCATAGCGATTTAAAAACAGTCATCAATGAATACATTGCTAAGTAAATGTTGCCTTATTAAAAAAAAAATTCAATTTTTTCAATGAGGCATTTGCTCATAATTTTACAAGAAAAATGATGCGTGTGGGTAAATTAAGTTAGTCGTTTCCTTTTACTATTCTGCCTACTGTATTTCTAAAGAAACAATATTTTGTGGTTCTGATTAAAAATAAATAAATAAATATAATTGTATATGTATACTTGCTATTATTAATTAATTTTAATTATTCTAATTGCCCTTATTTTTTAAATGTGATGTTCTAATTGCCTTCATGACTGTTACATAATTTACATATAATGTTTATTTTATTGTCAGCAGTTATTTTAAAGATTTGTTTTCGTGTTTAATTACTTATTTATAAAATAAGAGAGACATTCTTTTTGAGAAAACTTTGCACCTAATTAAACATGTCAAAGTTCATAAAAAAAAAAAAACACAAACTACGCTACTAATAAAATATAATGAAACACTCAACAGAGTGAATGAATATGTCGTTTTAAAAGATAATGACAAAAAATAAACAAATGCAAAATTTATAAAGTGAAAAATAAATTCATCCGCTGTGCAAATATGCTAGTATACATCAATTCATTAGCTGTGCAAATATACATCAGTTCATCAACTATGCAAATGCACCAATGTATATCAGTTCATTAGCTACATATGTGTTTGTCAATGTATATCAGTTCAAACTGTCTGTTTGTCAATCCCACCATAAATGTAAAACATTGCAAACTGTAATATAAACATGATTAAAGTCATGGGAGAGTTTTTGAAAATCACTAGCTGCTAGTATGCAAGGAGCAATACAGCTCCATTGGTTGGTAGGATGCTGGTAAATGCTAGCATCCTAACAATCAAGGATCCAGCTGCCTAATGGCAGCTCTTCCTGTTTGTGTATTTGGGTAATCGTGATTATTCTTCATTGTAGTTGACACTGGATAGACATTGATAGATGATGTGATTGATGATAGATTCACACCATGGGATTTTTGAGGCTTTTTCTTAAAAAAACACTTTATCATAGTGTGTGTTTTTATTTGATTTGTTCATTGTGATATTAGTCTGGTGTAGATTTGTGTGGGGTTTGTTTTTTCTTGTGTGGGATTCTCTTAAACCCCACATTAGTCAATTGGCTTCTCATTAAAGCTTTCAATTTGTGGATATTACAATGAGTTTGCCGAACAACCTACAAATTGAACCCAAGTACAATTTCTCATCACTACTTTTATTTGCAGGCTTAGAAAATGCCTTTAAACTGTATGAGGAGTTATGAAACATTACGATTCTCATGGACAAAGTCAGCAACGTTGCATGCCGGCATTATAGAACTTGCATGTGTAACACATTTTTTTACTTTGTGTATGATTGCTTGGCTTTAAAATAGCAGCAGCACCCCAATCTGATTCATTATTCCAACAAGGAAAAACATACCTTTTTAGATAGATGTGAATGCAACACCTGATTTTTTTAAAAAAACAAAAAATATTTTGCGCTAGACCCATGTATATAATTGTGAACGATTGCAACCAAAATCCTGTTAACATGGATAAATTGGAAAAAATAGACAAAAAAGGTGCGCTGCTCTTTTAAGATTCAATCAGAACACGGACACTCCGAATGGTCGGGGGGTGAACAGGACACACACCAACCAAGTTTTAAAGAAGAATCCCCCTCTTTAATAAGCTTCCTGGTCTCAATAAATGTATTTAAACAAAGAAATAAACATACAAATAGAAACATGCGTCTTTCTTTATTTGATTCCCCCTTTCCCATGGCCTCTTCCCACCTACGCTCATCATTTTACCTCCATTTTTAAAAATGATGTATATGGCGTATGCATTATGTATATTTTTGTGATCTTGAGCAGCTTGTAATTCACTAATAAGCCACCTAAAATCATGAACAACACACTTGACAGACATTGTTCGTCATATGTGCCTTACAATTTCTGTCACACCTTGTTGTCCTTCACAATCAAGTCACCCCAAATCTTGTACAGTGCATGTATTAGGTCTGGTGAGATTTTCCTGGAAGGCACTGGTGACATAGCCTTCCCAGGAGGCATCTGTGAGGAAGGTGAAATTAGGAAGTAGGAAAAAATATAGTTTTCTCAAAATATATTCGACTTTACAAATGACTTGTATGACATTTTTGGATGGGCATGCAGGGTTGCAAGTACTATGGCTTTTTGAGTCTAGGAGTAAAGGTCTGCTTTAGTTATACTTTAGAGTGTGCTTATTTCACTTGACATAAAGCCCCCACACATTTGAAGTACCTAGGCTTGAATCTCTTGTACTACTTTCTTGCTTACATTGTTGAATCACTTGTACTAGGCCCTGTTTTCAACAGGAACCCCACCAAACATTTTCCTTTGGAAAAATTTACAGTAAAGTGCAATAAATTCACTAAAAGAATGACCCAAAAATATTTTTACACACGTTTAGTAATCCTTTATCTATTGTAAAATCTAAAAATCATCATTAGAATGCAGTATGTTTGCAGGAAAAAAAACTTTTTTGCCCAAGTGTTCAGTATTTAATCATTTGCACCAAGTCCTATTTTGAGCAGGACCCTTGCCATTCATTATTATATATGGTTATACATGATTTATAAAGCACACAAAAATAGCTTGTGCAGCGTGTAACAAAATAATTGCAAAAAACAGAAATCACCAATGCAAAGTACAGTATTCACAGAAAAAAAATACCCAAATATTTTTGTGCTCATGTTCCCAGTATTTAGACATTTGCATTAGGCCACATTTTGAACACCAGACATTTTAAAATAAAAAAAAAAAATCTATGTGCAGCAGTGGGAAGGGGAATTCCATGGCTGCAGCTGATTGGGATAGTGGCCTGCATGTGACAGTTTCCCATGGTAGTACATCAGGCAGTATGTATTGCAGTTTCAAATTGCAGAGTACTGTACACAACCTACTGTGCAAAACACATGCTGTGGCATTTTCAGAAATTACCTTCTGCATGGAACTGTTCCTGATAACAGATATACATTCTCAAATCTCTCCCTAATCCACTAGACAACTATTCAGCACACCATTTGTGTATATGTGATTGCATGACAAAATATAGAAAAATATTTTTTCAGCAAAAATTGAGCACCGGGAGGAACACTAACTAACTTTCTCTGCCTTATGTGGGTTTTCTACAACTACTGCATGTCTGTTTCAACACAGACTGAACAATGTCTCTTGAGAACACTGACTTTTATAGGTAGGGAGCTTGCACAGTAGAAAACCCCTATGATTGACTCTTTCAAGCCACCTGACCAAAGTTTGGATACCAAAGAGAGCATGATTAATAATCGTCGCTTTGGCAGCCAACAATTCCATTGGTATGATGTTTTCGCAAGCTAAGAACAGCTAGAGTTTGAGTTGAACTCTTGGTCATTCTGAATCAATAGTTTATCCCTTTGAACATCAAAGCATTGGGATTGTGTTACTAAATGATTGGATAATGAGGAGGAAATGTTCACAGAACATAGTGATAGATAATAAGCCGAAGCTTTGTTCACTTCAGTAATACAAACATATGCAAGTAAACATCTTGTTTTTTCCCATGCACAATACTGGGTTAGAAAATTCCCATTATTTACTAGGCCATGGGACAGTGGTCCGTCCATAAGGGGCGCATGGGCGCTGCCCCTCAAGCTAATCACAAAAAAAAGGTTACTTTAAGAGTATCCGGGCGCTGAACACACGGCAGTCTATGGGAAGCTGGGAAGCTGATTTGCCCGTGTTTAGGGTGTGTTCAGGGTGCAAACAGTGCGCCCCAAACACACCCCACTCAACATTAATTTGTCTCTGTCATCCTTTCCTCTATGTTAATTGGTGGGGGGATCGGAGCACAGTGGGCACTGGGCAATGCTTTTTGTGACACTGCGCAGACCAGCTCACTGCTGTCCTGTGTGGAATGGAGTTAGGGTGGTGCTTTTATTGGTCCCGTGAATCACTTCTGGTTTTTTGAGTGGCTCATCCTGGCTGCCTGGTCTGATTTGAGGGTGGATGGAACATGAAACATGAGCAGAGGAGTCGGCCGGTGAGCAGGGCATATTACTGCAGCTGTTAGTAGGTAACACCCTAGACCTTGTCTTCTCTTATCTGCACTCCACCTTCTCTCCCTCCAACTGTCTAACAGTTACCCATAGAAACCTTTGCCACCTCAACCCTTCTCTTCTGTACTCTGCTACTGACCACCTCTATGAAAAAATCTCACCCCTGTCCTGCCCCAAACTAGCCACACTCCTCTACAACAACTCACTGTCATCCTCCCTAGACAACCTCGCCCCCCTCACTGCATGCGGAATCAGGCCCCGGGCGCTACAACCCTGGCAAACAGACAACATCAAAAGCCTTAGAAAACGTAGCCGCGCTCTTGAGCGTCTGTGGCATAAGACTAGAAGACTTCAAACATTACAAATCTGCCCTCCTAAAATACTATTCCTGCCTCCAAACTGCCAAACAGATGTACTTTATTACACTCATTAACACATTATCATCCAGTCCCCATGAATTCTTCTCAACCTTTAACACTCTACTCTGTCCTCCACTGCCTCCACCCTCTAATTCACTCACTGCCCAGGAGATTTGCAATCACTTTAAAACTAAGATTGATAACATTTGTGAGGAAATCTCCAATGCGCACAAACCACCCCCACTCAACACCCCGTGTCCACAGATACAATCACTACTTTCCACATTCAACCCTGCCAGTATTAATGAGGTTGCTAAACTTTTATTGAACACCCATCTAACCACCTGCACCCTGGATCCTGCTCCCTCGCAAATGCTACGCTCACCCTCTGACTCAATTGTACATTCTCTAACTCACATTTTCAATCTTTCCCTCTCTTCTGACATCTTCCCAAACTGTCTAAAACATGCCCTAGTCACCCCAATTCTTAAAAAGCCCTCACTGGACCCCACCAATATTAACAACCTATGCCCCATTTCCCTACTCCCCTTCTCCTCTAAACTCCTCGAAAAACTGGTCTACAACCGACTGAGTGACCATCTGACCATGAACAAACTTCTTGATCTCCTTCAGTACAGATTTCCCCCTCAACACTCCACAGAAACTGCTCTCCTTAAACTCACTAAAGACCTAATAACTTCTAAAACCAATGGACACTATTCTGTTCTACTATTCCTGGACCTCTCTGCTGCCTTTGGCACAGTGGACCACCCCCTCCTCCTCAAAAAACTCTACTCCTTTGGTTTCCGTGACTGTACTCTTTGCTGGTTCTCATCCTACCTATCCCACCGCTCCTTCAGCATCACTTACAACTCTACTTCCTCCTCTCCCTTTCTCTGTCGGTGTCCCCCAAGGTTCTGTTCTTGGACCTCCCTTTTCTCAATCTACACAGCCTCCCTGGGTCAGTTGATTGCCTCCCATGGCTTTCAGTATCATCTCTACGCTGATGACACACAAATCTATCTCTCAACTCCCCAGATCTCTCCATCTGTCTCCTCACACATCACCAACTTACTAACAGACATATCAACCTGGATGTCACATCACTTCCTCAAACTCAACCTATCCAAAACTGAGCTAATGGTATTTCTTCCCCCACGTGCCACTTTCCCAGATTTCTCTGTCTCCAAATTAACCTTTCGGCCCCACATCCAATCGCTATCCAAAATTTTTGCGCCTCATCCTCTGCACCATCTCCAAGATACGCTCCTTCCTAACCAATGACACCACAAAGCTTCTAATCCACTCCCTGGTCATCTCTCACCTCGACTGCAACACCCTCCTCACTGGCTTACCTCTAAATAGCCTATTCCCACTTCAGTTCATTATGAATGCTGCTGCCAGGCTCATCCACCTTAAAAACCGCTCTGCGTCTGCTACACCCCTATGTCAATCCCTCCATTGGCTGCCACTCAACCAACGTATTAAATTCAAGATACTGACAATAACTTATAAAGCCATCCACAACCTGGCCCCCAGCTACATCACTAACCTGGTCTCAAAATACCAACCAAATTGATCTCTTCGCTCCTCCCAAGACCTCCTGCTCTCTAACTCCCTTGTCACCTCATCCCATGCTCGCCTCCAGGACTTCTCCAGAGCCTCTCCCATCCTCTGGAATGCGCTACCTCAATCTGCCCGAATTTCTTCTACTTTGTCCACCTTCAGATGATCTCTAAAAACTCATCTCTTCAGAGAAGCCTATCTGGCTCCCACCTAACAACTGTACATGTATCTTCTCCATCAACACATCCCCCACAGTTATTACCTCTTGTATCTCTTGACATTCCCTCTTAGATTGTAAGCTCTAATGAGCAGGGCCCTCTCAAACTGTTGGTGCTATATAAATCCTGTATAATAATAATAATAATTAAGCAGACTACTTGTGTTGTAGTCTCGTCACTGTCCTCTATCGCAGTGTGATCGCAGCAACTGCTTGTGTACTGGTCTGCATCTGGGGAGGAGGACAGGGCAGGGCATCTGGATGGGCATCTGGATGGGGCTGCTAGTGTTAAATGTGTGGTAGGTAGGGGAGGAGCAGCCAGGCAGGAGGTGACGGAAAATACAAATCCCCAGCCACTTACTGCCCATTCGGATATTTAAAATACAAGGCCTCCATTCCTGTGTGAGTAACTTGGTGCTTGGTGTCAGCGGCTTCCACATGTTTCCTATACACAAAGCGCTCACACTCTTCTCTCCCTTTACATCCCAAACCGTTGCTCTTTTTGTTTTGTTTTTAACAAGCAGAGCAGTGTGCAGCCTCACTCTCCCCACCCTGTCAAACTTTTATTTCTCAGTTAGATCACCTAGAGAGGAAAAAAAGAGTGAGGGAGAGGAGGGAGACATTGATCCATCCCAGATCTGTAGATGGTGTGACTAGTAAGTAGGAACAAGATAGGGATGAAATAAGGATTCACCTGGATCTGAAATAAGGATTCACCTGCATTCCACTCACATCGCACACACACAATGCACTGTGAGGATGATGGTCAGCTCAGCAGTAGAAGCTGCACAGTGCACCACTCAGGTTATCATTGTCCTACACATACATGGATTAATGTTGTTTTTTTTACTTGACCAGGCACTGTGACCACATGGGTTCCCCTTATTTATTTATTTAGTCTTTGATGATTGTTGCCATGACCAAAGGTCTGCCTTTCACCATGCTGATTTATTGGGGAGGGTGGATAGATAATAGATAGATAGGAGGCACTACTCTCCACCTGTGGAGCCTGTTTCCCCTCTTAGTGTAATCTCAGCTCTCCCATGGTTGGGGGGATATAAGATATTACATGAGGCAGTAATAACAATAAAGGAATCTATACTGTGGTCGTGCTGGCACAGGATGAAGTGTGAGGAGAAGTTTGGAGGACTGTGAATCATTCAGGAATCAGGAGAACACTGAGGCATGTATTTTTGTGTGCCTTGTCACTGACTTTTATATGTATAGCCCTGACTATATAGACTACCCATGACTCCTTCACTAGTGTAATTTCCTGGCTATCTAGTGATGCTGTATACTCCTATCTGGTGTTGCTGTATAACGCTATCTGGTGATGCTGTATATACCCCTATCTAGTGATACCTGTATACCCCTATCTGGTGATGCTGTATACCACTATCTGGTGATGCCTGTATATACCCCATCTGGTGATGCCGTATACCACTATCTGGTGACGCCTGTATATACCCCAATCTGGCATTGCTATGCACCTCTATCTGCTGATGCCTGTATGCCCCTATCTGGTGTTGCTTTATACCGCTATCTGGTGATGCCTGTATACCCCTATCTGGTGATGCTGTATACCGTTAGCTGGTGATGCCTGTATATATCCCTATCTGGTGTTGCTGTATACTGCTATCTGGTGATGCCTGTATACCCCTATCTGGTGTTGCCGTATACCACTATGTGGTGATGCCTGTATACTCCTGGTGTTGCTGTATACTGCTATCTGGTGATGCCTGTGTACATCTATCTGGTGATGCCTGTTTATACCCCTATCTGGGTATGCTGTATACCTCTATCTGGTGATGCCTGTATATACCCCTGGGCTGTATACTCCTGAAACAATGGGTGGAATCAATAAGGGGTGGGACTTAAGAGAAGTGGAATGGGTCAAAAAAGGAAGGGTGGGGTCTAGCGCCCCTCCATCCTTAAATTTCACCAGCCGCCACTGCCATGTGAACATTCTGTACTGTACTGAGAGCTCAATGCTGTGTGCTGTCTGCATGGCTCCCGCATTTTCTCATCACACAGAGGCACAAGATTAGGAGAGTTTAACCAATTCCTGCCCAGTTTATAGTACAATAAGGACCACACATTGTGTATGCCCATGGGCCACGCTCTGGCATGATCTGTCACCCGCTGTTAGCCCTGGACACAGCGGATGACAGATCACTGTACCAACCCACTGCCAGTACCAATCACAGCAGATCACATGATAATTTTACACAATGGATGGCTTCCATTCATGCTATTCATTGTGTACTATGGTGTTGATCTCTGTGATTGATCTCTGTGATCACATGGTACAGACAGGACCAATCACAACCCATCTGTACCATGTGATTAGCTGTGACCAATAACAGCTAATTACAATAGTAAACACTGACTGACTTGATTTCCTTCAGTAAAAATGGTTGTTTATAATAGTGATATTCACTGTTATAAGCAATCATAGAATGCAAAAAAAAATAGTTCAGTGTTACTATGGCTCTGGTCACAGTATGCAAAAAAACAAAAAACATAGAAAAAGAAAAAAACAAACTGTAATCAAATAGAAAAAAATATTGCATTTTTTTTTTTACATATTGTCACCAGTCAGTGTCTCTGATCACTAACCAAACCAGTTATATGATGATGCTGTACTGCGCTGGTGATAGTATGTAAAAATAATTGTCAGAAAACTATTTTTTTTTAATTTATCAATTACAAATAATTATGACAAAAAATTACAACTTCAAAAAAATTACCATACCTCTTACTAAATACCATGGACTATCTGCTTTACAAAAAGGGGTCATTTGGGAGATATCTGTACTGTCCTGGTGGTTTTGGGCCTCAAGAAATGATATAGGCCTACAGTACATCAGGTTTGATAGATTTTCACATACAATATCTCAGTACACCCCTCACATTTTTTTAAATATTTTATTATATCTTTTCATGTGACAACACTGAAGAAATGACACTTTGCTACTATAGTGAGTGTACAGCTTGTATAACAGTGTAAATTTGCTGTCGCCTCAAATAACTCAACACACTGCCATTATTGTTTAAACCGCTGGCTACAAAAGAGAGTACAGCCCTAAGTGAAAATGTCCAAATTGGGCCCAAAGTGTCAATATTTTGTGCGGCCACCATTATTTTAAAGCACTGCCTTAACCCTCTTGGGCATGGACTTCACCAGAGCTTCACAAGTTGAAGAAAAAAGGGGAAAGAAAAATAGTGGGGCTTTAGATGAGGTATGCCATTGCAATTAATAGTGCATGGACTGTATATATAAAGTGCATATAACTCCAATAAAATTCCATGAATATGGATCATATGCATCATTCGATAATTACATAATAGATAGAGTTGAGCGAACCCGGACTGTAAAGTTTGGGTCCGTACCGAACTTTGGGGTGTCTGGGACCCGGACCCGGACTTTTCAAAAAAAGACCGGGTTCGGGTCCGGGGTTCTGGTAATTTTAATGAAAAATCTTAAAAATGCTGTAAAAAAGCCCAGGAAGGTCCTAGAGGTCTGCAAAAGGAAGGAAAATGTGGGTAAGGGTGGGACAAGTGCCCTGCAAAGAAATGGGGACAGTGAAATAACTTTAAATATTTTTAAAAAAATAAAAACATAAAAAATGCAAAAATGGAGATCATCTTCAAAATGGGTCTGAAAAGTATTAATTAACATTAGAGGCCATGGAACTGTTCTAAAATCATCTTCAAACTGTGTCCAAAAAGTATAAATAAGCCTGGAGTACCCATATCACTGTTCTGCAAAATGTGTGTATCACTTTAAATGAAACCGGGAATCAGTGCACATCTCTTCTGCACAATTATTTCAAGTGTGTGTGTCACTTTAAATCAAACCGTCAATCATTGCACATCTTTTATTCACACTTCTTTTTAAAATGTGTGTATCACTTTAAATGAAAACGTCAATCATTGCACATCTCTTCTGCACAATAATTTCAAGTGTGTGTGTCACTTTAAATCAAACCGTCAATCATTGCACATCTTTTATTCACACTTCTTTTTAAAATGTGTGTATCACTTTAAATGAAAACGTCAATCATTGCACATCTGCTATTCACACACATGTGTTCTGCACCAGAACAGATGTTCTTC
>BLSH010255489.1:34248-45786 GCA_018402905.1 Glandirana rugosa
CCGAATTTAACAAATTACGTGGCCTGTTCTATCTCTTCTCCCACCCACTTAAGAAACGACACGTTCTAGGATGACTAAAAAACAATACCGTTACCCTACGGAAATTCCGTATGAACTCCCCCTACGAATATCGACTCTACGAATTTCAGTTCGCCCCTAGGAGACGGAACTCCCTCCTTTACCTTCGGTCTCATAGCCTGAACCTTGTCTTTGAGTATCGACTAGGGAGACTCCTCCGTTCCGTCAGACGGGTTTGACGGATGCTCTCACAAGAGAGGAGGAGTCGCCTTTCCTTCTCTAAAAAGGACCACGTAGAAATAGCTCGTTTAGAGACTGTACAGGAAGGACTTCCAACCAAGAGAGGCTGAACTTGGCTGGGGCGACAAGCGGTAAGGGATACCTCGCGACTCCAGTCCTGATCAGGTGAGTAAAAAAAGGAGAATGCAGTGAGCCGGGTCTGTCTTTGATTTATAGTTAACCAGTCCTATCATGTTGTGGGGGCGGAGCCACAACCCATGTGTATGCTGCCATGAAGATGCACCAGGAAAAATCTCTTCCTTTCCGCTGAGGAGGAGAGAACACTCTCGTAGGCAGTTTGGGCAGACTGCCTTGCCTCCTCAGAGGGATCAGCTATGAGTTTCTGTTCCAAGTCCGATACTCTGGCTTCCATTTCCTCCCTCAAGGCAGAGGATCCCCGCTTGACTTTAAGCATCTCAGCTATAAGCATCCCCCTCAAGTATGCCTTAAAGGCATCCCATTGCCATAACAAAAAATCAGTAGGATCTTGCACAGCAAAGAATTCACCCACCCTCTTCTCTATCTTGTCCGGTGCATTAAACAATTTAAGCCAGAAGGCATTCAATTTCCATGGGGTGTTGGTTAGGGTGCTCAGGGGAGATGTTGTTAGGTAAATCACTGAAGGCGAATGGTCTGATACACTGCGGGGCTTATAAGCCACATCCGATACATAAGGAAATACGTTTGTATTTTCCAAACCCAAGTCTATTCTAGAAAGAGTGCCGTGAGACTTTGAGAAGCATGAGAACCGGTTTATCCCAGGGTTATGCAGACGCCAGACATTCACCCAGCCCACCTCTTGCAACAACCACGCCAGGGGGGGGGGGGTGCCCCTGGAGAGGGCAGAGGACTGAGGGACCGGATGTCTATCCAGCGCTGGTTGTAAACAGCAGTTGAAGTCCCTATCACTAGACATTGTAATATACCAATCCTGCAGTGCAAAAATATGTAACGACCCTCAGGGCCTGTCTTGCTATCAAACTCTTGGAAGTCTATAGTCCCATGGATCAGGATACTGACTCCACTGGAGTATGAAGTGGGCATTGAATGATATCCCTTACCCACCCAAGAATACCGCAAGCAACCCACAGTCTCGGTAGTCAATTGAGACTAGTGTAAAAAAAAAATGGCAGACTGAAGTTTCTTTAGGCACATAAAAACCATAGTTCTCTTGAGTGGAGAGTTAATACCTCTAATATTCCAGGACACTATTGGAATCTACGCCATTGCGGTTGATATGTTGCAGTTGTGATCTCAGGCAATATGGAGGACCCAGGGGTGGGGGCTATACCCCAATCACCCCTAATTTTTGTAATCCAGTGCTTGGCAAGATGGAGAAACTGGTATATGTAGCAGCATTAGCTTATCTTGTTGTTTACTGACCTCCAGTGGCATTTTTGAGGCATCACACCTATGGCTTTCAAAAATGAATATCGGGCATTGCAACTAATAATAAAAACTGTAAAGACTAACTGTTCAAACTGTTCCAATTTGTGTGCTTTCGGAGCTGCCAACAGGGCTGGCTCACTAACAATAGCACTTGTCCCTGTCAGCAGTAGACACATTTGCAGGAATAAGTTGTAAAGCTCATGTTCCACTTGTGGTAGCTCTCATCTTTGGTCACAATATCATGTTCCCCAGCCCGAGGATGCAGTGCAACATATACAACAAGTATATAGTGTGCTAAGGCACAGCGACAGACAAGAGTGAACTTTATGTCAACATAATGGACTTTAAGGTGTCATGAGTGATTCCTCACCTGTATCATCTCCCTGGCGCCTAAGGGCTTGTTCATTGCATTCTATCCAGGCCTCTGCATCTCTGGCAGATTCAAAGAATTGGGCCTGGCCATGGACCGTGACCCACAGCTTTGTATAGCTTTGCATAGCATGGGGGAGCTGCAGCAGCCTAAACCGGCATTTCACATCTTGAAATTTAGCCTGAGAGAAATCCGGGTAAAAAGAGACTGTAACACAGTTATGCTGGATGTTCTCACACTCCCACAGTAGTGTTTCCCTGTCTCTGTAGTGGAGTATTTTCGCCAGCATAGACCTGGGTGGGTTGCCTGGTGGTAACGGACATGCAGGCACTCTATGTGCCCTCTCCACTGCAAATAGGGGGATAGTGTATTCTTGCCAAAAGTCTCAATCAGCCAGTTTTTGATGTAGGCCGTGGGGTCCTTGCTCTCCACTCACTCAGGGAGCCCCACTATGCTTATATTATTCCGTCCCAGACGGTTCTCCATGTCTTCCGCCCTATCGCTAGGTTCTTTTGCCATCTGATAAGCAGCTTTAGTATCCTGGGATATAGGGGGCAGTTGGTCCTCCACATCACTAACCCTGCTTTCCACAGCCATGGTTCTTTCACAGATTTTTTGTAAATCCTGGCGGAGCAATGCCACATCTTCTCTTAGCCCACCAAACTGGTCTTGTAACGTGTTTACTGACGTGGTGCAGTTGTGCACTGCTTTAAAAATGTCTGCCAGCGTGGGCTGGGATAATTCTTCTATCTCTGTGTCATGCATAGTAAGACCAGGCTGTGTATTGTAAATAGGGATGGGCCAGTTCGGTTCGCACCAGAACATGTGAACAGACAAAAAGTTCAGGGCGAACATCCGAACACCATTAAAGTCTATGGGACTCGAACATGAAAAATCAAAAGTGCTCAATTTAAAGGCTTATATGCCCTAAAAAGTGTATGGGGACCGGGGTCCTGCCCTAGGGGAGATGTATCAATGAAAAAATAAGTTTTAAAATCGATCATTTTTTCAGAAGCATCGATTTTAATAATGCTAAAAGTGAAATAAAACAAGAAAAATTCCTTTAAATATTGTGCCTGGGGGGTGTCCTTAGTATGTGTGTAAAAGGGCGCATCTCTGTGAGGTGTAGAACATAGCCAGAGCAAAATAACATTTCCATAGGAAAAATTGTCATTTAAAATCGCAGCTGTAATGTATTGCTGGTTCCCGGCAATATACAAAAAAATCCCTGAAAAAATGTGTGTAGGGTCCCCCCCCCCAGTCCAAACCAGGCTCTTTGGGTCTGGTTTGGATATTAAGGGGAACCCCGCACCAAATTTTTTTAAAAAATGACGTCGGGTTCCCCCTGAAACCCAAACCAGACCCTTATCCGAGCACGCAGCCCTGGCTGGTTAGGATGGGGGGGACGAGCGATCGCCCCCCCCCCTCCTGAACCGTACCAGGCTACATGCCCTCAACATGGTTAGTATGGGTGCTTTGGGGGAGGGGGCTCTGCCCCCCCCACCTCAAAGCACCTTGTCCCCATGTTGATGGGGACAAGAGCCTCTTCCCCACACTGTGGGGGCTTATCAAAATGTGGAAGCCCCTTTAATAAGGGGACCCCAGATCCCGGCCCCCTCCCTATGTGAATAGGTTTGGGTACATTGTACCTCTACCCATTCACCGAAAAAGGAGTGTAGTGTAAAAAAATACAAGAGGCAGTTTTTGACAAGTCCTTTATTTTGTAAAATAGCTCTTTCTTCTTTCTTCCTCCATCTTCTGGCCCAGTCCTTCTGGTCTTCTGTTTCTTCTTTTAGTCTTCTTGCTTCATCTCTTCCTCTTCGTCTTCAATCTTCATCTTCTTTCACTACCGCTGCTGCAGTCCGGCCCCTGCGCATCTCGCAGAATGGGCGGTCTAAGGGGCAGGGCCACCCAGTGATGTAAATGGGTGACCCGCCCCCTCTGACATCACATGACGTCTGAAGGGGGCGGGTTCACTCAGTTACGTCACTGGGGGGCTCCACCCCTTCTTATAATAGTACTGTCATTGTGAAGACTGCCCATTGTGGGAGACACGCAATGGTCGGACTGCAGCAGCAGAGAGAGCGGCGGCGGTGAAAGAAGAAAGAAGATGAAGACTGAAGATTGAAGACGAAGAGAGGAAGCAAGAGCAAGAAGACTAAAAGAAGAAGCAGAAGACCAGAAGATGGACCGGGCTAGGAGAAGATGGAGGAAGAAAGAAGAAAGAGCTATTTTACAAAATAAAGGACTTGTCGAAAACTGCCTATTGTTTTTTTTTACCACTACACTCCTTTTTTGGTAAATGGGTAGGGGTACAATGTACCCCAAACCTATTTACATAGAGGGGGTCGGGATCTGGGGGTCCCCTTATTAAAGGGGGCTTCCAGATTCTGATAAGCCCCCTGCCCGCAGACCCCCACAACCACCGGCCAGGGTTGTCGGGATGAGGCCCTTCTTCCCATCAACATGGGGATAAGGTGCTTTGCAAGCGACCTCAAAGCATCCTCCCCATATTGAGGGCATGTGGCCTGGTATGGTCCGGCTCGCTTATCCCCACCCCCTCCTGACATGCCAGGGCTGCGTGCTCGGATAAGGGTCTGGTTTGGATTTTGGGGGGGATCCCATGCCACTTTTTTTTTCAAATTTGGCGTGGGGTTCCCCTTAAATTCCATACCAGACCTGAAGGGCCTGGTTTGGATTTTGGGGGAACCCCACGTCATTTTTTTTTAAATTTTGGCACGGGCCCTGCTGTTGTAAATTAGTTAAAAAATTGTGATAAAATCCCCAGTCAAACAGGTGGCAAAAAACACTATAACCCCTTGCAGTTACTCTTGTTGGGTGCAGGAACGGGACCTGCTGATGTAAATTAGTTTAACCACTTTAGCCCTTTTTTACACTTGTTTACAAGTTAAAATAATGTTTTTTGCTAGAAAATTACTTACAACCCCCAAACATTATATATTGTTTTCAAACACCCTAGAGAATAAAATGGCGATCATTGCAATACTATTTGTCACACGGTATTTGCGCAGCGGCCTTTCAAGCACAATTTTTTGGGGAAAAAAAACGCTTTTTTGAGTTAAAACGTAAGACAACAGTAAAGTTAGCCCAATTTTTTGTATATTGTGAAAGAGGATGTTACACCGAGTAAATAGATACCATACATGTTACAGTTGAAAATTGTGCACACTTGCGGAATGGCAACAAACTCTGGTACTTGAAAATCTCCATAGGCGACGTTTTAAAATTTTTTAAGGGTTACCAGGTTAGAGGTGCAGAGGAGATCTCCTGCTAGAATTACTGCTCACACTCTGGGGATCACGGCGATACCTCACATGCGGTTTGAACACTGTTTTCATATGCGGACGTGACTTATGTATGTCTTTTCTTTGCTGCACGAGCTTGCGGTTACGGTGGCGCTTTACATTTTTTTTTACTTTTTTTATTTACTTTATTATTATTTTTTTTTAACACTGTTTGTTTAAAAAAAAAACTGAACACTTTTATTGCTATCACAGGGAATGTAAACATCCCTTGTGATAGTAATATATGGTGACAGGTACTCTTTATAGAGGGATGGGGGGTCTAAAAGACCCCCCCTTCCCTCCTTTGCACTTCACAGTATTCAGATCACCAAAAACGGCATTTCTGAATACTGTCATTTTTTTAAAACCGGCGCCATTTGCCGCCGAGTAAACCAGAAGTGATGTTGCTTCCGGAAATGTACAAAGGAGTCCTGATTAAAGCCGATTCCGGATTCCACAGGGACTTCACACAGCGGCCAGAAGTGTCGGATTGGAGCTCCGGTCTCCTGGTGGGATGGAAGACCGGAGAAGAGCGGCAGACGGTGGGGGGTGGCCCCTCCCGCTCCCTGGGATAAAGACCGAGCGGCTTCCGAGCCGGATCGGCCGTTATCACCGGATAGTCGGCCACCTGCTCTAAAAAAAGCAGTATCGGGGTATAGCCTGTAGCTGTAGCTGCTCCAGATTTCTCACTCCCCTCTCACTCTTTGTCCTCCTGCACAATCAATACTCTCGTTTAACCACTTCAATACCGGGCACTTAGAACACTTTCCTACCAGACCAATTTTCAGCTTTCAGTGCTGTTGCGATTTGAATGAGAATTGCGCGGTCGAGCGACGCTGTACCCAAAGTTTTTATCATTTTGTTCCCACAAATAGAGCTTTCTTTTGGTGGTATTTGATCACCTCTGCGGTTTTTATTTTTTGCGCTATAAACAAAAAAAGACCGAAAATGTTGAAAAAAAAAAAAATTCTCTATTTCTGTCACAAAGCTTTGTAAATACATACATTTTCTCCATCACTGATGGGCACTGATGAGGCTACACTGACGGGCACTGATCTGGCAGTACTGATTGACACTGATGAGGTGGCACTGATGATGAGGCACTTATATGCAGCAATGATGAGTACTGTTAGGCGGCACTGATAAGCAGCACTGACAGGCACTGATATGAAACACTGGCGGGCACTGATATGCAGCACTGACGGACACTGATAATCGGCACTGATGGGCACTAATATACGGCACTGATGGGCACTGATAGGTGGGCACTAGTAGGTGGCACTGGTGGGCACTGATATGTGGCACTGGTATGCACTGATAGGGGCACTGGTACACACTGATAGGGGCACTGATGGGCATATGTACAGAAAGGGGCCCATTCCCTGGTGGTCTAGGGTGGCATTTGAAGGTGGCACTAAGTGCCATTCATATTGGGCACTATGCCCCTTACCTGGTGGCCTAGGGTGGTCTCCCTGCTGGTCCAGATCGGCTCCCTGGTGGTCCCTGGTCGGCTCCCTGGTGGTCCTGGTTGGGGACATTGCTGGTGGTCCTTGGGCAGGCTCCCTGGTGGTCTAGTGTGGCGATCCGAGGGGGGGCTGTGCTGATAAATCATCAGCACAAACCCTCCCTGTCAGGAGAGCAGCCGATTGGCTCTCCTCTACTCAGGTCTGCAGACCCGAGTACAGGAAAGCCGATAAATGGCTTTCCTGTGTTACACTGTGACCAGCCGTGATTGGTCACGGCTGATCACATGGTAAAGTGCTTCGAATGGAAGCACTTTACCAAGATTGGTATTGCGGGGGGTCAGACTGACCTCCCACACCACCGATCGCCGCGATGCCAGCCCCCCCGGGCGTGCGGCAGCTTGTTATCTTGAGGACATCATATGACACCCAGTCAGGATAACTGAACTACTTCCCGGCCGTCATTCTGCATACGGCGGTCAGGAAGTGGTTAACCCAGCTGCTATAGAGGAAGTCTCTCTAACGCCCACCTAACCTCCTGCCCCCTGGACCCCATTCCTTCTCAACTACTACAGTCATCCTCTGACTCTATCTTACACTCTTTAACTCGTATCTTCAACCTCTCCCTCTCTACTGGCATCTTCCCCAACCCTATAAAACATTCACTAGTCACTCCCATACCAAAAAAGGCCACACTGGACCCCACCAATCTTAACAACCTAAGACACATTTCCTTACTCCCTTTTGCCTCCAAAATCCTTGAATGTTTAGTTTACAACTGACTGAGTGACCACCTCACTGAAAACATCCTTCTTGATCCCCTTCAGTCTGGATTTCATCCACAGCACTCCGCAGAAACTGCCCTCCTAAAACTCACAAACGACTTATTAAAAGTAAAAACCAGTGGTCATTATTCCATACTCTTACCCTTGGACCTCTCCGTTGCCTTTGATACAGTTGATCACCCCCTCCTCCTCAAAAAACTTAATTTGCTTGGTCTCCATGGCTTTGCTCTCCATTGGTTTGAATCTTACCTATCTCACCACACCTTCAATGTCACTTACAACTCCACTTCCTCCTCTCCAACTCCTCTTACCATTGGGGTCCCCCAAGGTTCTGTCCTTGGACCCCTACTATTCTCGATCTACACGTCCTCCCTGGGTCAGCTGATAACCTCCCATGGCTTCCGCTATCATTTATATGCCGATGACACCCAAATCTATCTCTCTACCCCTCAGCTCACCCCATCAGTCTCCTCACAGATCACTGCCTTACTAACAGACATATCAGCCTGGATGTCACAGCACTTCCTCAAACTGAATCTAAAACTGAGCTCATGATATTTCCTCCCCCACGTGCCCCTTCCCTTGACTTCTCTGTTAAGATCAATGGCACAACTATTAGTGCCATGCCCGGGTGCTAGAGGTAACCCTAGACTCTGAACTGTCCTTTCAAGACCACATCCAATCCCTGTCCAAATCATGCCACCTCAGCCTACGCAACATCGCTAGAATACGCCCCTTTTTAACCAATGACACCACCAAGCTTCTAATTCACTCTCTGGTTATCTCTCGCCTCGACTACTGCAACTCCCTCCTCATTGGATTACCTTTGCATACATTATCCCCCCTTCAGTCAATAATGAATGCTGCTGCAAGACTTACAGTATCTACCTTATCAACTGCTCAGTGTCCTCCACCCCTCTCTGCCAATCTCTTCACTGGCTTCCACTCACCCAACAAATAAAATTAAAAGTACTAACAGTAATTTACAAAACCATCCACAACTCTGCCCCCAGCTACATCTCCAACCTAGTCTCAAAATACCAACCAAGCCGCCCTCTTCAGTCCTCCCAAGACCTCCTGCTCTCTAGCTCCCTTGTCACCTCCTCCCATGTATGCCTCCAGGATTTCTCAAGAGCTTCTCCCATCCTTTGGAACTCCCTACCGCAATCTGTCCGACTGTCTTCTAATCTATCCATCTTTAGACGATCCCTGAAGATCTTTCTCTTTAAAGAAGCCTATCCTGCTTCTATCCAATACTCTCTTACTTTCTACATCAGCTCATCCCCCACAGCTATTACCGTTTGTATCAATTGACCCACCCTCTTAGATTGTAAGCTCTAAGGAGCAGGGCCCTCTGATTCCTCTTGTACCAAATTGTGATGTAACTGTACTGTCTGCCTTCATTTTGTAAAGCGCTGCGCAAACTGTTGGCGCTATATAAATCCTGTATTATAATAATAATAATATACACTAGGAAGGTATATATATATATATATATATTCTTGCACTGCCTGACTGTATATAGATTGTCCTATCTATCTATCTTTTTTTTCTTTTGATCTATATATCTTTCTATCTATCTATCTATCTAGCTTTATATCTATCTATCTTTTTTTTTTCTTTTTTTTTAACAATTACCTAACTAAACTGCCTGCAATCCGCAACCTAAACTATCTACCTATCCGCCGTTTCACACACTACATAGAGCCGCTGTACAAGCGGCTTTATATAGCGTGGGGAGTGGATTGAGGTTGCTGTGCAGTGATTGGCTAAAGGCACCCAGCCTTTAGCCAATCAAAGCTCTCACAGCGGGCCGCCCGCTGATTGGCCAAAGCATGCAGGTCATGTGACATTATGGGGAGCGCAAAGTTGCCGCGAACGCCCCATGATGTTCGGGTTTCCCCAAACAAACAAACAGCTGATGCTCTGGTCAAACTCACGTTTGACCCGAACATAAAGCCCATCCCTAGTGACATTATAGACAGGGCACTCAAGGCAGAACAGCCTTGACTTCCTTTCCTCTCAAGGCCCGCTTTATGCAAACACCATTCTTGCGATGCCACAGAACACACAAGAGGAAAGGTAGGGTGAGGAAGAATATTCTGGCACTTTTGGAGGCATTGAAGCAGTGGAAGACATATGTCAAACCTTAACAGATGGTTTTCCATCCCCAGAACCCTTGGGAGTAGTACGTGGCTGGGAGAAGGCTGTTCCAGATACTATAATCCTCAGTGACCCAGAAGACTTTGCTTCTCATGCCTCCACAAACTTGCGGTGCATGCTCTCCCTTATGCATCAAAGCTTGCGAAAGGACCCGAGAATTCATGGCATCAAAGACAAGGATCATTATTGGTTGGCAACCCTCCTTGACCATTGTTACAAGGGGAAAGTCTCAGAACTCATCCCGTCCCACAGAGGGAGCAGAGAATGAAATATCTTGAGGACACCTTAAAAAGGAGTTTATGTAACACCTTTCCAGACTCTGCTAGGTTACAGTCTCATGGAAAAGCTAGTTTTGAGGGGGGCTGCTTCAGCGACGCCTTTCAAAATTTTTTTAGTCCTCAGTGCCCAGGGCCTTCAGCTTCCAAATTCCATCGGCAATGTCTGCATCATATGGTGGAAGATTTTCTAAGGGCGAAAACTGACATGGAGAGCTTTCCAGTCGACGATCCACTGGGTTATGAGAATAGACCACTGGCCAGAACTTGCCCAGTATACAATTGGGCTGCCCTGCATCCAGTGTGCTTTCTGAACAGAGATTCAGTAATGCTGGAGATTTTGTGACAGATAAAAGAGCACATCTATCCACAGACTCCACTGACCGGCTGACATTTATCAAAATGACACAATCCTGGATTAGCAGCAGCTTTCAAGCCCCTGTTGCAGATGATGCCAATTTAAGTGTTTTTGGGATGTGGAATCTGTGCAAGACTTCTAGGCTGCCTAGCTTTGTGAGTGTGAGACAAATTTTTGGTATAGGTTTTATGGGCACAATTAACACCCAAGGACCAATTTTTCTGCACCTGTTTGACAGGTGCATATCATTTCAGTGTTTTACAGCAAGGCCAGTTCTTGCTTTCATCAAGAGTACCTGTATAGGTTTAGGGTGTGAAGGCACCACCAACACCCAAAGCCCAATTTTTCCACACCTGTTACTTCTATTCAATGTCTGATAAACAGACACCAGAATTTATCCAAAAAAATCTCTATTCTTGTTCTGAGTGCACAATATTGGGACCTCATTATACAGACATTAAACAAGCCATTGTTTACAAAATAAAGGAAACTTGCAGGAAAAATCTATTTAAATGTTGTTATGCTGCAGCAGGTTCTTTAACCACATCAGTACCAGGCACGAAAACCCCCTTCCTGTCCAGGCCATTTTTCAGCTTTCAGCGCTATCACACTTTGAATGACAATTACTCAGTCATGCAACACGGTTCCCATATGAAATTTGGGTCCTTTTTTTCACACAAATAGAGCTTTCTTTTGGTGGTATTTAATCACTAGGAGGGGGTTTATTTTTTGTGCTATAAATAAAAAAAGATTGAAAATTTTTTGAAAAAATGCCTTTTTCTTTGTTTCGGTCATAAAATTTTGCAAATTAGTAATTTTTCTTTGTAAATTTTGGCCAAAATTTATACTGCTACCTATCTTTGGTAAAAATAACCCAAATAAGTGTATATTATTTGGTCCTTGTAAAAGTTATAGAGTCTACAGGCTATGGTGCCAATCATTGAAAATTGATCACATCTGATCACACCTGATATACTGACAGCCTATCTCATTTCTTGAGACCCTAACAAGCCAGGAAAGTAAAATACCCCCCAAATGACTCCTTTTTGGAAAGTAGACATTCCAAGGTATTTAGTAAGAGGCATGGTGAATTTTTTGAAGCTGTAATTTGTTCCCACAATTCTTTGCAAAAT
>BLSH010255489.1:51480-67832 GCA_018402905.1 Glandirana rugosa
CGGCCCCCCCCCCCCCCCCCAAAAAAAATGAATTTCTCTTACTGTCAGTTCAATTTCAGACATCAAAATTTCACTTTGAGTGCCTTTTGCAAATTGTTTCACCAATTCAACCAGATCAAGTGCTATATATAAGTGCTGATATATATAGTAATATTGGGGATCACACAAGACTGCTGCTTTTGTATGTATTTTGTTTTCCTGCTGATATATAATATTGGGGAATGGGGATCACACAAGACTGTTCCTTTTATATTACTGCTGAGTGCTGATATATTATTAGGGATCACACTGGTCCCCATCGCTTCTCTTTTACCTTCTTTTCTCAGCTCAGTGTGGGACAGGGACTGACTGCAAGCTCCTCTGCCCTGTTGTGGGTGGGAGGAGGAAATTACGCCACGTTGAGGCATGCCATGCTCAGCACCTCATTGGCTGGAAGCATATGACACCTGCCCTGGCACACTGTTGGCAGCCAGGCTGCAGTCTAATCCTATCTGCATTCCGGATTGGTGGGGTCCGGCGGCGGTGAACATCAACCAATCTGGGTCGCGCTCCAATTTGCGCACAGTACAGGTGACTGTGAGGCCTGCACTGCACACATGCACAGTGACAGTCAGCAGCAGTATACTGGCGGAGCCGCAGAGTCTCACAGAGGTGTGGCACCGGCGAACAACATCATCCACCCATGCAATCAGCCAGGCCAGCCTCTCTAGGCAGTGCATTCCTAGGTGGCAGTGTGCTCTAGGCGGTTGCCTAGTTTGCTGGAGCTTCAGCCCTGGATCATGGACTACATCCCCTTCAGCAATATGGTCAGCTAGTACTATCTTGTTTCAAAAGCCATGGCAAAATTTTTACTGGCTTTAGGCTATGCTTTAGTGAAGGGCAACTCCATTTTGTGCTTTTTTGTGCACCAACCCCTTCTGACGTCACTGACCCAGCATGCACCGGTCTGTGATGTCAGAAGGGGGCTTTGCCACCAGGTGACCCCGCCCCTCACCTATATAAGAACTTTCAAATGTCGGAGCCCTCAGTAGGCAGCCAGCCTGCATAGATGGCAGGAGCATTTTTGTTTTATTGGGTGAGGCGTGCGGCGTGATTGATGATGGATTTACATCGGGGGACACTATTTTTTAATTTTTTGTCAAAAACTGTCTCTGTATTTTTATTACTTTTTGGTGAATGGGTAGTGGTACTATGTATACTATTGTATAATGGATTCTTAATGTCTTGCTTGGATGTCTTGAACAATGCCAGTTAAATGTATATTGATAAAGCTTCAATAAAAATATAATGTGTGGGAATAAAGTATTGTGAATCTGACTTGACTGCTGGTCTATAGGACTACAAGGAACTGTCCTGCAGCAGATTTACTTTGGATCTACAACGTCTTCAAACTATCTTTGCTCTCCAATTGAATTGTATGAAGCGAAAATCAGTTCTAAAACAATAGTTCTCCAAATTGAGATCCTTTTAATATTGGTGTCCTATGAAAGCAGTAAAAGTCATATCTGAGCTTCATCTTGTGTAGGAGGATGTGACCCCCCCCCAACTGCATTTCCCCCCGGTGTCAGAGACTTTCAGTTTCACTTCTATCCTCTGCTGTCTGCTATGGCGTCTGCTGATCTGAGAGCTGAGCTGGAATGTTCTCTCTGTCTGAATACTTTTACAGATCCTGTAAATCTGAAATGTGGACACAATTTCTGTCGGGTCTGTATTGATCGTGTGCTGGATACACAGGGGGGATCTGGAGGATATTCCTGTCCTGAATGCAGAGAGAAGTTTCAGGATCGGCCTGCACTGCACAGGAACATAAAACTGCGTAACATAGTGGAGAATTTCCTGTCTGCTCAGCCAGATCAGAAGGAGTCCGGGGTCTTCTGTACTTACTGTGTGGACTCTCCTGTACCTGCTGTTAGATCCTGTCTGCTCTGTGAGGTTTCTTTGTGTGATAAACACATGAGAGTCCACAAAAAGTCCCCAGAACACATCTTATGTGACCCCACCTTGTCCATGGAGAGCAGGAAATGCTCCGTCCATAAGAAGATCCTGGAGTATTACTGCACTGAGGATGAGACCTGTATCTGTGTGTCCTGCAGTTTGGCTGGAGAACATCGAGGACACCAGGTGGAGACGCTGGATGAGGCTTCTGAGAAGAAGAAGGAGACACTGAGGAAAGTTCTGCAGAAACTTCTGACAAAGAGAGAGGAGACGGAGGAAAGAGTCCAGAGTCTCCAGGAACACCGGAGGAAAGTAGAAGAAGAAGCAGCCGGTGACACAGAGAGAGTCACTGACCTGTTTAGAGATCTCAGGAGACGTCTGGAAGACCTGGAGAAGAGAATCCTGAGGGAAATCTCCGGGAGGGCAGAGCGGGTTTCCCATGACTTGGCAGATTTCATCCGGGATCTGGAAATAAAGAAGGAGGAACTGTCCAGGAAGTTGCGTCACATTGAGGAGCTGTGTAACGTGACGGATCCACTGACTGTCTTACAGGAATCAGACACAGGTGACTTGTGTGATACTGAGAATGGAGATAATGAGGACAGAGAGAGACATGAGAAGCTCCTCCATGATGGAGGGGGTCTGGATTTGGCTGGAGTCTTACACACAGGTTTATCTGATATAATAGCGGGGGTTAATGTATGCTTCTATATACAGGAAGCTACAGACATATTACTGGATATAAACACAGCTGGTAATTTGCTACATATATCAGATGACAGAAAAACTGTATCAAGGTCAGATATAAACCAGAATCATCCGGAACATTGTGAGAGATTTCAATGTCCTCAGGTGTTAAGCATTCAGAGTTTCTCCTCAGGGAGACATTACTGGGAAGTGGATGTTGGGGGATCAGTGTTCTGGATAGTTGGGATGTGTTACCCCAGTATAGACAGGAGAGGATGGATGTCAGTGATTGGATATAAAAACAAGTCCTGGGGTTTGTACCGGAATGGTAATCAGTATTGGGTGCTACATGATAGTAATAAGATTCCCTTATCTTCCAATATCTCCAGTAACAGAGTCAGGATAGATCTGGATTATGAGGCTGGGAGGATCTCCTTTTATGATCTGTGTGCCCCGACCCGACACCTCCACACCTTCACCACCACCTTCACTGAGCCCCTCCATGCTGGGTTATGGGTGGGGAGAGGTTGTATAAAGATCTGTGGGAGGAATCACAAGTGAGAACTCCGCCCAGAGACTGGTGACATCACAAGGAGAGGGGGGATGGGATTAACCGATAGTCCTGCAGTTTTTTCTATGCTAAATATATTGCTGTAAGGTCACTGTGATTAGCTGGAATAATTGTCCAATTATAGGGATGGCTTGTTTCTATTGGTTGTCGAGGAGGATGTGATCTATCTATCTATCTCATGTAAAATTAGTATATTTGTTTTTCTTTCTTTTCTTCAGAGGGGTGAAGGGTGACAGGTTGGGGGGCAGGAGCGGTATAACCCAGTGTGTGTCTGTACAGAGCAGCATAGAGCTCTCACCTTCCCCAGGATGATCACACACTAACCTGTCTGCATCCTACACAATGGTCCTACTCAGGAATCTTGACCAGTGTAGAACAGATGTCCCAACCTTAACCAATGGCTGCCAGGCCAAACCCATACTCCACCCCAACCCATACCATTAACTCCCATTAATGGAGGTCACACAATGAATGGAGTAAAAAATGTCTGTAGCAGCCTCTTTATTAACAAATAAATTAACATAAATAATAAAAACATTTGTTAAACAAAAACATCAGTCACTAATCACGTTGGTCTTTGAAGCACCCCAAACTATAGTATGTTCAATAATGCACTGCAGTACCTTTTACCATACTAGGCCTCCAGCCGCTACACACTGGCTCGGAGACAACATACTAACTGCAGTACAACCATTAACATATTCCAGCTAAACAGACGTTAATTGGAATACACCAGAGGGACCCATACCACCGATGGGTCCTGAACCCTTCCTTATCCTGGTTTTCATTCGCCAGCAAAGATCAACATCCGCCAGCTGCCATGACATGCTTAATTTATCACTCCTGATAGCAGAACTGACCAAAAAACAGGGAGGGTGTTTGGGAAGTCGCTGCCTGCATCTGTCAAACTCCACTGGACTCCAGGGCTGAACCACCCCTCCCGACCAACAGGCTACCCACCCCCCCAATCAGGTAAGCCCTCTCTTAACAACCCTTACCTGTCCTGTTCCCTTGTTCACCCAGTCATGCCTGCCCTACGCTATTTTTTTTTCTTTTGGTCCGGGCCTCACTATATGGGGGAAGTATGGTGGCAACCAACAATAACTGCTTCTAAAACTGTCTAAGCTTTTCAAATCTTCTGTACTTTCCAAGTCAATAATCTAGAATAAGTATTCAGACGACAAGCCATCGCTTAACTCTGATTTCCTGATTTGCATGATTGTTCCAGGTCAGTGTATGACATCGACAACGTCTTCTTTCTATGGATAGGAGATGAAGAGTGTTCATGAGAGGCCTGAACTCCAATGAGTGGGGTATAAGGCTCTCATATGAATACAGTACCGCCTCTCTGTGTTTTCTGGATTTAGTCATATTTAGGGATCATCATAAATTACTGACATAAAAATATTTGAAGCCTGCGGACAGGAATGGCTTTATTTCAGCTGAAAGCTGTCGCCATCCTAATTGGCTGAAAGCCATCCCTAGAGGTCAATTTCAACGTCTTAAGAGAAATTGCTTTAGAAATGAATATTTTACATCTCAGGCGTTAATTTTGAAAAATTGATTCATAGAGATAAAATACAATCAGGAAGACCTAGAACAGGAATTGCTAAATATATCAACCCTAGAGAGAAATAGCTTATTGACTCGTAAAATTAGAAAGCAAACAGATTCTAATAAATTTGAGTGGGCATTTATCACAACCTTTTCCTCTCAATATTGGTGGGTGAATAAAATCTGGCGAGTTCTGAAGGGTGACAGGATACTGGGCCCTATTCTCCCGGAAGGACCTAATGTTATTTATAGGAAGACCAATACTTTAAAAGGTGTTTTGGCACCAAGTTCAATTAATCCCCCCATAAAGTCAATATGTTTGGTAATTTAGTTGTTTTTTTTTGCCTTGTAAAAGTGCAATGTATGCAGAAACTCAAAAGAAATCAGGACTGCATCCTTTTCTTTGAATACAGCATCTATACAGGGGTACAACCTTTGAGAGATGGAGATCTACCTGAACAACATAAAGAGAGCAAAGATCATCGGTGTTAGGCACCCTTTTTTTTTTAAAGACATATAAAAGATCTAATAAAACAACTGTCACAGTAAAAATATAAACTTAGCCTACCTTAAAGGTGGACAGTGTCAGTAGGACAGTGGATGGTGTCAGTAGGGCAGTTGACAGTGTCAGTAGGACAGTGGATGGTGTCAGTAGGGCAGTTGACAGTGGCAGTAGGGCAGTGGCTGGTGTCAGCAGGGTGATTGACAGTGGCAGTAGGGCAGTGGATGGTGTCAGTAGGGCAGGTGACAGTAGCAATAGAGCAGAGGATGGTGTCAGTAGGGCACGTGACAGTGTCAGCAGAGCAGTGGATGGTGTCAGTAGAGCAGCTGCCTGCGGCAGTAGGGCAGTGGATGGTGTCAGCAGGGTGCTTGACAGTGGTAGTAGGTCAATAGCTGGTGTCAGTAGGGCAGGTGACAGTGGCAGTAAGGCAATAGCTGGTGTCAGTAGGGCATGTGACAGTGGCAGTGGATGGTGTCAGCGGGGTGCTTAACAGTGACAGTAGGGTAGTAGCTGGTATCAGTAGGGTAGGTGACAGTGGCAGTAGGGCAGTTGACAGTGCCAGTAGGGCAGTGGCTGCTGTCAGTAGGGCAGGTGACAGTGTCAGTAGGGCAGGTGACAGTGTCAGTAGGGCAGGTGGCAGTAGGGCAGGCGACAGTGGCAGTAGGGCAGGTGACAGTGGCAGTAGGGCAGTTGACAGTGCCAGTAGGGCAGTGGCTGCTGTCAGTAGGGCAGGTGACAGTGGCAGTAGGGCAGGTGACAGTGGCAGTAGGGCAGGCAACAGTGGCAGTAGGGCAGTGACTGGTGTCAGTAGGGCAGGTGACAGTGTCAGTAGGGAAGTGGCTGGTGGCAGTAAGGCAGGTGACAGTGGCAATTGACACAGTGGCTGGTGTCAGAATGGCAGTGGCTGGTGTCAGTAGGGCAGTGGCAGTTGACAGTGGCAGTTGGGCCACAGACCGACAATATTGGAAAAAAAACAATATTTCTTTACTTTCTGCTATAAAACACATCTAATAAAAAAATGTAAAAAAATCTAATTTCATCATCAGTTTCGGCCAATATGTATGATGCTACATGGTTTTGGTAAAAAAATCCCAATAAGCATATATCGATAGGTTTGCGCAAAAGTTATAGTGTCTACAAACTATGGGGTATATTTATGTAATTTTATTTATTTTTTATCTAGTAATGGCAGCGATCAGCAATTTTTAGCAGGACTGTGCCATTGTGACGAACAAATCTGACACTAAGGTGTTGATTTACTAAAGCTTGAAAGTACAAAATTTGGTGCAGCTCCACACAGAAACCAGTCAGCTTCAAGGTTTTATTGTCAAAGCTTGATTGAACAAGCTGAGGTTAGAAGCTGATTGGCTAGCACGCAAAGCTGCACCAGTTTTTGCACTCTCCAGCTTTAGCAAATCAACCCCTAAGTGACACTTTTTGGGGACCAGTGACACAATACAGTGAACAGTGCTAAAAGAAATGCACTGTCACTGTACTAATGACACTGGCAGGAAAGGGGTTAACATTAGAGGCAATCAAAGGGTTAAATGTGTGCCTAGGGAGTGCTTTCTAACTGTGTGGGGGAGGTGCTTTGGCTGTGAGAAGACAGAGATCTGTGTTCCTGCTTAGCAGAAACACAAGATCTCTTTCTCCCCTACTAGCAGAATGGCGATCTGCCTTGTTTACATAGGCAGATCGCCGTTTTGCCTCTCATGGGAACAGTCGGTGGGTTCCGGCAGACATCGAACCCACTGATTGGCTCCCACTGTGTCCAACCAGGTCGCCGGCGGTGTGCGTGTGCGCCACAGACCTGGAAGCATAAAATGACGTACAGGTACGTCATTTCGCGCAGAAGAGCCGGTCGGCAAGTGGTTAAACTACATATAGTATTTTTTTTTTATACATATATTTTTTATTTTCATATATTTTTTATGCACTTTTTTATTTAATAGATATATTTCCAAATAAATTCAGTATTATTGATGAAGGGAATATAAAAACTTTATTACCTAGATATTTATATATATTTTTGCATTTTTGCATATGTCATGTAGGATAATGGAATGTGTATGCATCGTGTGTTTTTTTACTAATGAGGTAATTTAATTGTATTAAGAAGATGCGTTCTTCACAAAGACATTGAATATTAATTCATTCTTGATGAAACAATGTATAATGATGGTGTGTTTGAGTGACACAATGCTGTGCTCTTCCGGTGTCTCTCCTGCCCATTAGCATTTAATGTTTAGTGAATAAAGTCCAAGGCAAGCCACCTTTCCCAGTCAATGCCTGTTATGGGGAAACGCGTCGGACGGAGCCGGATTTTGTGACGCCACTACGCACAACCTGCTGGCAAGGTCTGTGTGGGATATTTGTTTGTACTGCTTCTGGTCCGTTTTTAAAATGTAAGTGCAATGATACATTTTTAATAAATGATGGTTTTACATACTGCACTACGAAGCCTCTTCCATCTGTTATCCTCTATGCATGAGAGAATCCATAGCGGCACACTTTGCATGGATCCCATGGATACTTGGGGTACATTGTAACAAGTGGAGCTGCAACCATACATAGAGGGAATGTTCTTAAAGTAGTCAAGGAGTGGAATATCTCTGGAGGATGGAATCTCTAGGAGCGAGTTAGATCTTTATAATTTGAGATCCAATCCTTCTGGTAAGAGGCATATATATATGTGGGGAAAGTACCATGCAGAGCACTTGTGTATGAAGCACTGTTCATTTAAGAGCACGGATAAATTAATTGGACTTTCACCTTTTTCACTGTGGACTGAATGTGTTTGGATTGATTTTATAATTTATATTGTTTTGTTGTTCAGAATCTTGATGGTTCATAATTTATGCTATTCACTATAACATAATTATTGAATAAGAGGTTGTGCACTTATTTCTTTTACTGTATATATGTTTGCAGGTTGTGTATTCAGGCTTATATAAGTAGCAGTACCTTTACAGATACACTATATTACCAAAAGTATTGGGACGCCTGCCTTTACACGCACATGAAGTTTAATGGCATCCCAGTCTTAGTCCGTAGGGTTTAATATTTAGTTGGCCCACCCTTTGCAGCTATAACAGCTTCAGCTCTTCTGGGAAGGCTGTCCACAAGGTTTAGGAGTGTCTATATGATGGCGGCTGCCAGATCGCTCACTGTGTCCGGGGAGGGCCAGGGAGCGGGTGCAGCGGAGTCGATCTCCGCCGGCCACCCGCGATGCCCCCCCCCCCCGGAGTGCATTTTTATAGCACTGATCGCTGTATAAATGCCAATGGTCCCAAAAAAGTGTCAAAATGTTCCGATATGTCCGCTGCAATATCGCAGTACCGCTAAAAATCGCAGATCGCCGCCATTACTAGTAAAAAAAAATAAATAAAAACCCCAGAAATGAATTCTCATCATATGTAAACGCGACCACTTTTGCGCAAACCAATCAATAAACGCCGATTGCGATTTTTTAAATCACAAATATGAGGAAGAATATAAATCGGCCAAAACCGATGAAAAAAAATGTTTTTTTATATTTTTTTTTTTGGATTTGTATTTTAGCAAAAAGTAAGAAATTTGGGTTTTTTTTGCAAAATTGTCACTCTTCTTTTGTTTATAGCGGCGATCAGAAATGACGCAGCGGTGATCAAATACCACCAAAAGAAAGCTCTATTTGTGGGAAAAAAAGGACGCAAATTTCGTTTGGGTACAATGTCGCACGACCGCGCAATTGTCAGTTAAAGCAATGCAGTGCCAATTCGCAAAAAGGGCTCCGGTCCTAAAGTGTGAAATCCTTCCGGTCCTTAAGTGGTTAATAAAAGAATTATTGAATGATTGGTTACAGTGATTACATGGTACAGGGCCAATGAAATTGGTCCTGTACCCAAATCTCTGACATTGAGGACCTATGTGAGCGACCAGAATGTGAGGACGTACTGGTATGTTCTCCCAGATAGATGGTTGTAAGGGGTTAAAGACACAGGCATTATTCACTGTATCTGATACCCATTATAACGTTTAGGAAATGTCTGTGGTGCTCAGTTCCACATAACAAAGAAGGTAGCAGAGTTTAAAAAATTGTAGTGATCTTCAACAAAAGAAGGATTCTTGCTTATAACATTTTCTAACTGTATCAATAGTTCCAGATGACTATGTTTTACAATCTAAACATGTTATTGAATAAAATGAAATCACAATTTGGTAAATATCAAACATGATATTGCTCGTATGCTCATTTTCCTTCTAAGATGCAGCGTGCCCAATTGTACATTAAGGCATAGGCATGTCCTATATCAGAGTGTTATCTTCCTTTAAATTTGGGTAGACACATGTTATGACAGTCATTTGTGATATCAGGATTTATGAAAAATGAAAAGGTTTTGAGAGCTGATTTGCACGAAAAGGGCAGAGTCAGGTCAAGTAAAGCCAGACTATTTTATTACTTTTTTTCTGACAGCTATTAGCGGGTGCTAAAATAAGAGACATCCTGCTAATGGGTTTTACGACATCCATGAAAACAGCAGAGCATAGGATTTTTTAAAGATTATTTTTATGATAGGGCTTTATTAAAGGTTTATGACTCCCCAATTAAAGTCAGGGTGCCTTTGAAGTGCTCTGCTAGAGGTCCTATGAGATGGGAATTTTATGATGAAGCATTATGAGAAGTTGTTTGTTGGTTACAGACCTCCTACAATAAGTACTGTTTATATTATCTGCTTGAGCTAGTTGTTTTGCTGGTGGTCTGGTGGAGCAGTTAGCTCAGTAGGTTGCAATGGAGAAGCCTCTTGATGGGATTGGGACCCTCTAAGACCACCTGTTTATCTTTTGGCATCTGCTCCCAGTGATCCTGCACCCAGGTGCTAGGTGTCCGAGGTAGAGTGTTTCCTGGGTTCCCAAAAGAGGGTCCACCAGCAGCCAGCCACAAAGCTTGAAAATCAGGAAGAAGGGCATGTGACCAAGGGCACGATGAACCGTGTTGATGTAACCCCAAACCACTTCCCCCACATGTTGATTACATCTATCACAATGGTTTTCAGGGGTTGACTGGTAACTTTTGACCCAGGGGGCAAGAACAATCCAGAGGCACAAGTTGCAGCAAATTGGCCCCGCTCTCCCTCTTCCCTGCCTCCTCCCGACCCCATCTCAGGCTGAAGCTCTGCTCCAGGTAACCTCTGCTCACCTGGTGGGTCAGGATGAACAGCACCTGATGCAACGACTCCGGGTTCCTGAACTGACCATCAGGGGGAAGGCCGAGGACTACAGAGGGGAGATAGGGTGGCTCAATCAAGGCTGGCCAGGGAAGAGAGCCTTCGGTGGGGCAATGAGCCGGCCTCTGCTCTGACATGGTGTACACCATCCATTATGGGGGGGGGGGGGAGGTGGCCTGCACTCTGTCCTTGTCCTGCACTCAGTAGATCACTGATGGGGACCTTTTACTGCCCTTTACAAGTCTTTAGGCATGTTTGCAGGGCCGATGCAAGGATTTTTGTCTACTCAGGAGAAGGTGCATTTTGCTTCTGTCCCCCACCCACAAAGTAACCCAGCACCACGATATGACATACACTTTATTTGTGCTTCAGTGTGTGAGGGGGTAGGATTATGCATTCCCTGCTTAACCTCATTGACTACAGTTAGTTGGCAGGTGAGGCAAACTAAAACTTCCACGATATGTGCGGTAGGAGAGAGGGCACAGCATTATGCCGGGTACTCATGGAAAGTTTTTCCGTTCAACTCAGTGGGCTGATTGAAAACAATGTGCAGATCGCCACACATCTGTTGTTAGTACAGTGATCTCCTCGCTGAGCTGCCCCCCCCCACCAGGACACACATTGGCTGTGAGCGTTGATTGGTTACTGGATTTACAGCATGCTCCTGAGACTGGCTTCTGTCAGACAGGGTGCTGTACACATGGGCCAAAAGTCAGACAGTTCCTGCTTTTCTGACAATTTTCAGCCCATGTGTACCCGGTTTAAGGGAATGAAAGACAGGAATGTAAAAAAATTCAATCCCCAACAAATGGCCGGGGATTTAGATTTTACCACCCCAAAAAATACACAAAAAAATTCCATGCGCACAGATCCACAGGGATAAAACCAGAGCAAGTCTATCAGATATACACTATATTACAAACGCATTGGGACGCCTGCCTTTACATGCACTTGAACTTTAATGGCATCCCAGTCTTAGTCCATTGGGTTCAATATTAAGTTGGCCCACCCTTTGCGGCTATAACAGCTTCAACTCTTCTGGGAAGGCTGTCCACAAGGTTTAGAAGTGTGTCTATGGGAACGTATGACCATTCTTCCAGAAGCGCATTTGTGAAATCAGTCCCTGATGTTGGACAAGAAGGCCTGGCTCGCTGTCTGCACTCTACATTATCCCAAAGTTGTTCTATCTGGTTGCAACTCCAGTTTGCTGGAATTGTAGTTGATGGGGGTTTTCTCTGTGGGCCATAGGCTGCAACTTGCAGCATATGCAATCACTCTTTCACATTCATCCTGCACCTGGGCCAGGACAGCTCCCAGGCCTTGTAAGTTTCCATCCGCATACATGTGGAAAGTCTTTAAGTAGTCCGCATAAGCCAGTAAAGATCAGAACTTCAAATGCCTGTTGCTGGGGGTCTTACTATTGAACTTGTATGGATGGCGATGGTCTACTTTTCTTTTTTGGTAGCATGCCCACTCAATAGTTGGGCTATTTGAGTCAACCTCAGGATGAATCGATGATAGTACCCCACCAGTTCTGGTGAGGAGCTGAGCATAGTGGCAGTCTTTAAGGGATGCCAGTCTTTCACAGCCTGGACCTTGACAGGGTGTGAAGAGACCCTCCCCCCCCCGGCTTCCACGATTTTCCCCAGATACTGGATCTTCTGTCTCATTAGATGGTATTTACTGGGCTTGAGCTTCAATCCATACTCTTCAATCCATAATGTGTTCGATGGGTGAACACCCAGTCCAGGCTTAACATGTTCCTCAAAGCTTTTGGAGAATATGATGATATCATCCAAGTAGACTAACAGAGTCTCAAGGTTTAAATATCCCAGGCATCTTTCTATTAGACGTGGGAATTTGGTGGGGGCATTACTCAGCCCAAAGAGTATGTGGTTTAGGGGATAGTGCGGACAACCCCCACTTGCTTGGGTTATTTATTTTCTGCCCTTTGTTGTGCCTCATAGGCCCGGGTCATGTTGAGCCACACAGCTCACAGACCACAGCCCCGTGCACGCGGCCAGAGTATTTGAATTTGGCCAGCAAGCAGAGCAAGTTCAAGTCCTTCAGCACATGC
This sequence comes from Glandirana rugosa, assembly GCA_018402905.1. Lineage (NCBI taxonomy): Eukaryota > Metazoa > Chordata > Amphibia > Anura > Ranidae > Glandirana > Glandirana rugosa. The sequence continues at coordinate 64,014 of BLSH010255489.1, forward strand.
CCAGAACAGGTATCGCAGAACTTAATGGGCCTCGAGTCACTACCATGTCCTATCTGGATCCTCACCCACATCATACCCTCTACCAAGATAGGTAAGTTATTGGCCACCTTATGGGATAGCCATGCGGGGTCCAGTTGGTCTTGCACCCCAAACCGCTGGGCATAGAAGTCATTCTCCATGACAGTGACCTCTGGGCCTGTGTTGATCAAGCAGGGGACTGCTTGGTCATTGACGTGGATGGACATTACTGGTTTTGGTGTGACCATAGACTCTGGTTTGCTGGGACCTTGTACTGACTTTCCCAGGAGTCGCCCCTCTGCCTTGGGAGCCACTACCTTAATGCTGGCCTGTATGTGCTTATGAATTCAGGCTGACCACAGTTCTTGGCCACATGGCCAAAATGGCAGCACTGCCAGCACTTCTTGTCCACCTCTGGGTCTCTCTGCAACAGGTTCTCGCCCTCAGGGGGGTGGACCAAATCCCATCTGAATGAGGACATTTCCTGTTTTGGGAGTCCACGCCTTGTGCAAGTTCCCTCAACATGTACAATTGATCATACTACTTGTCACTGTCACAGTTGCTTCCACGTCTTCTTGCTCCATGTCCACTACAATGTCATGGAAAAAGATGGTGGGTTGCACTCTAATTCACTGTTGCAGAACTTTCCTGACTGGGCTGGCTTTTATGGCCACCACAAACTGATCCCTACTTAGATGATTTGAAGGAGGAATATCGGCACAACCGCGCACATCCCTCTTCTCCAGGTGTTTCCAGAGATTCTGGAGTGCCACTGCAAAGTGAGTGAGGCTCTCATTTTCCTGTTGCCTCTGGACAAAACATCTGCCTTAACACTGGGAGTGTTACGTTCTTTCCAAAACAGGCCCCCCCAGGCATGCCACAATCTGTTCCAGGGTGGCCCTTTCCTCTTCCAGCAGGGCCATCACTACACGGTCATCATCTAAGGAGTTGATAGCCAGCCCTGCAATTGGCTGGATGGGAACCTGATACAGGCGTACAGTATAGTCCTTCCACACATGCTGCTAGAAGGGACATATCCTGCCGACTGCCGCCAAGTGTGGGAAAGGTGCAGCAAACACACTGGGTCCACTTGCAGTAAATGTAACTTGTATTCATTTCAGAGTTCATATTTCACAAACAACCCAACAAAAAGGCACCTGACAGGGAAACAGCAATGTACAATGGAGCAGAGTTCAGGTGTGCCGGGAGTGTCTATCTCAGAGGGCAGAATGTGGCCTGGCCTATCTGTACCCAGATGGGAACATTCCAGAAAGGATGGTGTTAGGAGAAGACCTGTGCCCAAGGACCTGTTGGCACTTTTTCACGCTTGTTGGTGCCAAACGGCCCTATGTAAGCTGAAAGCACCCTGCAGCAAGTGCTGTCTGATCTACAGCGTTTGTGTGTGTTCCTGAAGCGACCTGCTGATCTGTTGACCTATTCCTGTGACCCGGCTTGTGTTCACCTTGCTCTGATCTCCGCCTGCACCGACCCCGGCTTCCACGACCACTCCTTTGCCTGCTCCCTTGTACCTCTGCTGCCAGCCTATTAACGAACTCTGCCTGTACCCGACTACTCTTTCGCCTGCTCCCTTGTACTGCACCGCCAGCCAGTTGCCGACCCTGCCTGTACCACCAGTCTTCAAAACCCGCACGAGACCAGAAGAGCTTCTACAACTGTCACCGGTGACCAACTCAACCCTCGTGCCATCCTCACTCCTGGACCTCCTGTTTACTCTAACAGGGGTTCACAAATCAGGGTTGCAAGGTAGGTTACCCCTGCATAAGTCAGACTCCATCACCAGGTATGTGACAGATGGTGTGTCCCTATCTTTTCTCTACTCATCTGGAACCTTTTCCTACTGCTATTCACTGTCCTTGTCAAATGGGAGATCTGTCCCTGCACTACCCACTTGTAAAAAAATGCACACCAAGCCTGGGAGCCGGCGTGTTAAATAGACACTGCCTGAACCAAGATGGCCACCAGAGTCACATGGGGCAGCAACATCCAACCGGATAGCTTCCCTAGTGACCGTGAACCATATAGAAGAATGTTTCTCCTGACTTCCTCTCGCTCTGCAGTGCTGTTGAGCGCCACCTGCAGTGGTGAAAGTAGACTGCACCTATCTTCACCTATCTAACTCTCCTCTCCTGAAATACTCTGCTCTGCTGGAGGACTCTGCTCCTTCCTCTATAACTCTCCTCTCCTGAAATACTCTGCTCTGCTGGAGGACTCTGCTCCTCCCTCTAACTCTCCTCTCCTGAAATACTCTGCACTGCTGGAGGACTCTGCTCCTTCCTCTATAACTCTCCTCTCCTGAAATACTCTGCCCTGCTGGATGACTCTGCTCCTTCTTCTATAAAACTTTCCTACAATAAGTCAAAGATCAGCATCGACCTATTTAGGCAAATATTAACCACTCAATTGCATTCTTCTTTGGTGTCTGAGATTTTCACAGCCATATCTCCCTTTTACTATCAGCGATGACGTCTGCTGATCTGAGAGCTGAGCTGGAATGTTCCGTCTGTCTGAACATTTATACAGATCCTGTAAATATGAAATGTGAACACAACTTCTGCCGGGTCTGTATTGATTGTGTGCTGGATACACAGGAGGGGTCTGGAGAATATTCCTGTCCTGAATGCAGAGAGAAGTTTTAGGTTCGGAACACTGCGTAACATAGTGAAGAATTTACAGCTTGCTCAGCCAGATCAGGAGGAGTCGGGGGTCTTCTGTACTCACCGTGTAAACTCCTGTTCCTGCTGTTAGATCCTGTCTACACTGTGAGGTTTATCTGTGTGATAAGCACCTGAGAGTCCACAAAAAGAGAGTGTACAGCAGCCTGCCATGAAGCGTGGTACCTGGTGTGGTGACGGGTCCTCCAGTAGCGAGGCGGGTCAGTGCTCTGGCTCCTTCCCCAGTAGTTGGTTCTCTGAAAGTATTGGGATGAACCTGCATTATGGAGACCTATCCACATGGTACGGGAGAGCAAAAGGAGTTAACTGAATACATGCAGGAGTTCCATGCTAGTGCGCAGCAGGACCCCATTCTTTCACTTTGAGTGAGGTGGCAGAGGAACGCAGGACAGCTGGATAGGGCATGGGCTCAGCAGTGTCCCTCCTAAATGCAACATAAAGCAAGAATGGTGTGTAGTGAGCAGGACGTAATGCTTCACAGAGGAACTTTGTAGGTCACACAGCTACACACAGTGTATGGCTCATCTCTAAGTCGGAGTACCACCATAATGTTTGACTTTCACTTGAATGCAGCCTCTCCTGGTCTTGGGCATTGATGAGCATGAGCACATGCAAAAAGTAGCCCCACATGCAGGACGAGTGCCCCCCCCCCCCCACGCTGCTTAGTTGGGGGAAGATCAGGAGCCAAGAGACTGACCCATTTGGAGTTATGGGAGATTGAGGAACAGGGAAAGGGGCTCAGGGTGCAAAGAGCCCTCTTTTTCCATAGTATATATATTGTAGCTGAAATTATTTATTGTTTTGTGTTGGACAGAGTGGGAAAGGATTAGAACCCCTGTCAAGTTTTTACTGCTCAAACAGCAACAAACAGGGAACTGAAATCAGATTTTCTAAGGGTCGCTGAAATTGTCACTGGGCGCGCACTGGCTCTGTTTCAGCGGCACTCCACAAAACAAGGACTCCCCTTAAGGGTAAGAACCCAGAGTTCAGAATCCACATACATACATACATACAGTCCAAAGAGAGAACATGTTTGGCTCACTTTGGACTGTAAGTCAGAGAACCGAGGACTAGAAGGGGGTTGATTCGTCGCACCCCCCCCCCCCCG
>BLSH010255489.1:100160-112464 GCA_018402905.1 Glandirana rugosa
CCGACGTCGACCTCCTCACCACATACGACTATTTCCTTGTCTCTCCTTAAGACACACTATTTCCGAACGACCTACACCGCCTCCGAACCATGTTTTGACGATTCCGTAACGTATTTCTTCCAACCTATCTCCTTTAGTTCTTTCTACCGCTAACATAATACATACACATGGTGTTCTAACTATTACACAGACTCGGTGACGGGAGACTACCTCGAACCTCGTTTCCTCCCCTCCCTGTTGGGACGGGAGGCGGATTGCGGGTGAAAGAAGAGTGGTGGGGTCGGGTTCGTGTTGGGTGACACTGTTGAAGGACACCGTCGGTAGAATCACGTGGGTATGGAAGTGAAAGACGGGTCGGTCACGTGAAGGACGTCCGCCGGTAGAATGGTGTGGGTATGGAAGTGAAGGACGGGTCGGATCACGTGAAGAACGTCCGCCGGTAGAACTATGTGGGCCTTCCGGGTTGGTGTCGGATATGGGTAAAGAAGGAAAAAATTTGGTCCGACCAACAATGCCTTAGCAGTTTTGTACCAAGCCTCCGCCACATCCAGCAAGCCTTTATCACACAGAATTCCTCTCTGTTCCTTTATCAGCATACACCACTCCTCCAGCTGCAGCCCAGCAGCACGGTCTTTCAACTCACATAACTTTTTAACTGCTTCATTACCTTCTCTCCGTTTCACAATCTCACATGCTAGCATTCCCTTCTATGGCTTGATTATCTTCTGACCCATGTTCCCCTCCTCACTCTGGGCCTCCCAACTCATATCCAAGCCCTCTCACTCTATTCTGTTCTTCAGTCTCGGCTGACAGCTTCAGGGAGGAGTACGGGCAACTAATGGGTTAATATCCCTCCTCCGCTGCTTTCTGTTCTATCTTCTCGAAGGTCTGTACGTTTAATGTCAGAACATACAGATGCCAAACAGTAATCCACAAATACACTCAGAACAGGACATTACCCCTGCCGCCCCTTGCACTGCGAAGCCTCAGCAGCTGAGTTAACCCTCAGAGGTCTCAACCCCGAGTCACCATCCGTAGATGCTTGTTGCAAGGTTCCGTCTTCTCAGGGACCAACAGTTCACCTGAGTCAGGACACTCAATTGCTACTATACTTCCAGTCTGCTGAATTGCAATCCTTCAGGACGACAGACACTGAACAAATAATACACAGTCAGCAGAGATCCAGTGGCAGGTTCGTTAAACAGCCCCAGGTGAGAAATAAAGATTACCTACCTCTAGACGACCTCTGGGAGCCAGTAAGACCCGCGGCCAGACCGGACAGAAACAAGTCGTACAGTGGTAAGAGCAAATGTGCCTACCGTACTCTCAGGGTTGCGCAGGCCCTGTTGGTCTGTCCCGGTCAGCCACTCAGTCCCTCGGTCATGGTCTCCCTTTGGTCGGAACCTGGGGTCCCGTGTTTGGGCACCAGCTGTAATGGATCAGAACCGCAATTGAGTTCAGGTTGGATGTCTGCTGCTCCTAATTATGAAGTGTAGATGCGTGCACGCAGGGAGAAAGGGAGTAATCACACTGACGGCTGCACAGTTCAATCACTTCCTTATCTGTGTTTATTACTGGGCGGTGCCCATCCTTTTATGCACAAAGAACAATAGAATATACGTCACTACTTTGCAAATGTAGTCACAGTCTGAAAGGCGCATCTTATTTGTTGAAATGCAGGAACTTGATGCTTGAAGCTTGGTTGTCACTTGTTCTTTCTTTACTTCCTCATACCTACAGTTTCTTCGGGGGCATAGTCACCAGGATGCAGGCTCCATCTTAATTCTGAAGCAAAGGTAAGCTGTATACTATATAATAAGTAAGGAGTTGCATAGAAACATGTATACATGTAAGGAAATAGCCATTTTCTGATTATTATTATGTTCACTACATTCCTTCACAAGATACCGTATGTGTTACATTCGGAGGGACAGGCTCAGCCGATGCCCACTCCATCAGTCAGAGAGTACCTCCGTTACCTCACTCCCAGTAACAGAATGGGGTCCCATCGAGCACATAGAGCGGACCTCATACTTGCTCTCACTTAACTCTTCTCTTTCCGTACCAAGTGACCCGGCCATAGATCTCTATAATGCATGTCCACTTCCAGAGATGGATGGAGATGGACAGCTAGGGAGGCAGTCAGGACACGGACCCCCTTGCTACCGGAGAACCTGTCACGTATCAGGTACTACGTCAATGACTGGTTGCTGTTTTGCAGTTACTCATGTACCTCTACCATACATGGTGATGTTAGATGTACCCCATTCTGGGGTTAAGGACCCAAGTTCTTTGATGATATGCCACCTCTTGAATAACTTCAGACCAGGTTCGGAGTAGTTGAATCAACCTTTACTGTAACTTGGCAAGCATGTACAACATGCAATACCATTCCATTTATATCTGAACCTAACTGTGGCTGCCCCAGGTTACCTGCACAGGTAGAGTCTCTTGGAAAAAAGTCCATGCTTGGTAGTGCTCTAGCAGAGAAGCCCATGTCCCAGGGTTTTTCCAGCAAATCGGCATTCCAGAGTGGACCATGGATCCCAGCAAGTCTTTAGCGTAGGTTCCCCATGCATTTCCCCATGTGTTCTCTGGAGCACCCTTAGGATCTGGACCTCTTCTTTTTATAGAACACGGGAGGGAGGCTGGACCCCAGCAAAAGCATGCACACACACCAGGGAAAACATTAACACCTTGCCCCTGACCTGGGAAGCCAGGAGCTAACTACACACACATACAGTAGCCGATCTGCCTACAGGCAGAATAGAAGAAATTGTGGGCAGTCAAGGGCAGCACTGGGATCAGACGCATCCAGTACTAGATACGAGCCATGTTTTCGGAGTGCCTGACTCTAAATATGCCTCTGGCTATGAACAAAGCAGGTATGCAATACAGGATGAACATTTTTTTCTAAACTTGGTACATTGTTCCTAATTAGATCTTTTCATTATCATTGTCCCTTCATATAACTAATCCTATCAATACAGTACAAGCCACAGCCCAGCTTTACCCTTTGTAGGAGGAAGTGACCCCTCCCAACTGTATTCTTCCCCGGAGTCAGTTTTCAGTGATGGCGTCTGCTGATCTGAGAGCTGAGCTGGAATGTCCCGTCTGTCTGAACATTTATACAGATCCTGTAACCCTGAAATGTGGACACAACTTCTGCCGATCCTGTATTGATCGTGTGCTGGATACACAGGGGGGGTCTGGAGGATATTCCTGTCCTGAATGCAGAGAGAAGTTTCAGGATCGTCCTGCACTGCACAGGAACATAAAACTGCGTAACATAGTGGAGAATTTCCTGTCTGCTCAGCCAGATCAGGGGGAGTCCGGGGTCTTCTGTACTCACTGTGTGGACTCTCCTGTACCTGCTGTTAGATCCTGTCTACACTGTGAGGTTTCTCTGTGTGATAAACACCTGAGAGTCCACAAAAAGTCCCCAGAACACATCTTATGTGACCCCACCTTTTTCCTGGAGAGCAGGAAATGCTCCGTCCATAAGAAGATCCTGGAGTATTACTGCACTGAGGATGATATCTGTATCTGTGTGTCCTGCAGTTTGACTGAAGAACATCGGGGACACCAGGTGGAGAGGTTGGATGAGGCTTCTGAGAAGAAGAAGGAGACACTGAGGAAAGTTCTGCAGAAACTTCTGACAAAGAGAGAGGAGATGGAGGAAAGAGTCCAGAGTCTGCAGGAACACCGGAGGGAATTAGAAGAAAAAGCAGCTGATGACACCAAGAGAGTCACTGCCCTGTTTACAGATATCAGGAGACGTCTGGAAGACCTGGAGAAGGGAGTCCTGAGGAAGATCTCCAAGCGGGCAGAGTGGATCTCCATCTCCATTTGGGATCTGGAAATAAAGAAGGAGGAGCTGTCCAGGAAGTTGCGTCACATTGAGGAGCTGTGTAACGTGACGGATCCACTGACTGTCTTACAGGAATCAGACACAGGTGACTTGTGTGATACTGAGGATGGAGATAAGGACAGAGAAAGGCATGAGAAGTTCCTCCAGTATAAGGCTTATCTGGATGTGGCTAACACCTTACACACAGGTTTATCTGATATAATAACAGATGTAAATATATATTTCTATACACAGGAACCTACAGACATAACACTGGATGTAAACACAGCTAATAATTGTCTCCATATATCAGATGACAGGAAAACTGTATCCTGGTCAGATAGAAAGCAGAATCGTCCGGAAACACCAGAGAGATTTCAGGGTTGTCCTCAGGTGTTGAGCAGTCGGAGTTTCCGCTCAGGGAGACATTACTGGGACGTGGATGTCGGGGGATCAGATGAGTGGATAGTCGGGATTTGTTACCCCAGTATAGACAGGAAAGGGCTGTCAAGTATTGGAGATGATAACAAGTCCTGGGGTTTGTACAGAAATGGTAATCAGTATTTACTGGTACATGACTGGTATAAGATCCACTTATCTGCCTTATCTGCTAACATCTCCAGAGTCAGGATATATCTGGATTATGCGGCCAGGCAGATTTCCTTTTACGATCTGCGTGATCCGATCCGACACCTCCACACCTTCACCACCACCTTCACTGAGCCCGTCCATGCTGCGTTATGTGTATGGGAAGATTGCCTAAAGATCTGTGGTGGGAATCAGATGTGAGGACTCCGCTCAAAGACTGGTGATGTCACAGTGAAACGGGGATAAAGTGGAAAGATAAATTATTGGGGACACTTAAAAGCAGTATTAACCCCAAAAGCAAACATTTATTATTTTGCAGCTTACCAATTCTTAGATGAATTCATTTTTTTAGGCTTTCTTCTATTTTCATCTGGTAATCTGGTCAGTAAGTCTGTTGCTTTTCAAAAGAACAAGCTCTCTTGAGATAAATCATTTACCACTGACAGGGTTGCTTACACAACTGTTTGCTGTAACTGATTATAAAGTGTGAGCTGGAGTTTGGCTTCATTTTGTTAGTCAGTGGGTGCCAGAGAGGTGACACCATAAAATAGGTCGAACGTGATATCTGACCTTGAATGTGTCACCCCCACCCATGACAGGGGGAGCTGGAAGAGGGGAAGACCATCTCCCCTCCCATTCCACCTCTTGCTTGAAAACGCCCCCACTCACCAGTCCCTGCACTCAGCTCTGGACAGGTATGGTGGGTAGCACTGGTCAGCTCTTTAAATCATTAATTCCTCTTGTCAGGAAGGGTCAGGGGGAGGGGAGCAACTCCAGTGTCCAGTTGCTGCTTTCCCCCCATGGACCTAGGTGACCCCACAGTCCCTGGAGACCCTCAGACCTAGGTGGCCCCACAGTCCCAGAGAACCCTGCAGTCCTAGGAGACTCTATAGTACCTGGAGATCCCAGAGTATCAGGAGACCCCATAGATCCAGGTGATCCCACAGTTCCATGTGGCTCTTTAGCCTTTGGTGATCTTGAAGTTTCAGATGATCCCATGGTCCAAAGCGATCCACAGTTACAGGTGGGCCCATAGCCCTAAATAGCACCTTAAATTAAGGAGATCATGCAGTTTTCAAGTGGACCTTTAGTCCCATGTGATCCCGCAATTTCAGATGTTCCAGGTGATCTACATTTCCAGGTGTCCCCATAGTCCCAAGTGTTTCCACTGGTTCAGATGACCCCACAGATCCAGGAGACCCTATAGTTTCAGGTCATCCTACAGTTCCAGGATTTAGCTGAGATGTTAACTAAATGCTTGTGTATTTGTTCCAGTTATTTAATGATTCATTATCTCAGAAAAGTTTAACACTTAAACTTTTAAAGAACTACCATATTTATCGGCGTATAACATGCACTTTTTCACCTTGAAAATAGAGTGAAAATGATGTGTGCGTGTTATATGCCGATATTGTGCTGCCTCGGAGGGGAAGGGGGGAGCGAGCTCTGTCAAATTACACAGAGCAGGGATCTCCTGTTTACTCATCGGCTCTGTAATACGAAGTCCCGCCTCCTGGACCGGCTCCTATGATAGACGTCACATGTCCCGGCATTGGACCAGTGTTCTGTCTATCACAGGAGCCGGTCCAGGAGGCCGGACTTTGTATTACAGAGCCGCCGAATAAACAGGAGATCCCCACTCTGTGAAATCTGATGTGAGGCTGCAGATGGGCACTGGTCAGGCTGCATTGACGGGCAATGGTGAGGCTGCAGATGGGCACTGATCAGGCTGCAATGATGGGCAACAATGAGGCTGCAGATGGGCACTGGTGAGGCTGCATTGATGGGCAATGGTGAGGCTGCAGATGGGCACTGATCAGGGTGCATTGATGGGCAATGGTGAGGCTGCAGGTGGGCACTGATCAGGCTGCATTGATGGGCGTTGACTCTTATTTTAGCTGTGAGTTCTATTTTCATATGATATTGTAATTCAAATTTGATAGTTGTTAACACCACTACTATTGCCATTATATGCAGTATTATATGGGAATTTTTTTTTTGGGGGGGGGGGGTTGCAACACCATGTTACCCCGGTGATGCCACTGTTGTTAGTGTATTTAAATCTGTTAGTACATGTAACATTCCCCTCCACCCAGACTCACAGTGCTGCTGTCCAAAGGTGTCTCTCTATTGCTCTTTCATCCAGAGTGGAGGTGCTTGAATACAGGAGTTGTGTTACTGGCCAGATCACCAGGTGAAAACAGAGGGGGGAAAAAGCCTAAAAAAGAAAACGAATGCAGCCACCACATCTTAAGATTGTTAAGCTGCAATATATCACATTTTTGGTTTTGAGTTTAACCACTTGCCGCACAATCACGTACCTGTACATCATTTGACTTCAACTGGTTGTACCAGGATGATAGGCAGCTGCAGGCATCACCCCGTACCGTTTTTGTAGAACCGACAGTCGGCTTTCTTGTAATATCAACTGATGCGGCTAAGCAGCTGCTCGATTGTTATTACAAGCAGTGGTAGGGGACGTCCCCCCCTCCCACGGCTCCTCCAAGATCTCCCATCCCACCGGGAGACCCGAGCCACCAGCTGGCACATCTGCCAGCTAGCCGGAGTCCTGAACAATCCGGAATCATCTTTGATTGAGTCTCCGATGTACAAACCTGGAAACGGCATCACAACATCACTTTCGGTTTACTTGGCGGCCAACGGTGCCGGCTTTAAAATCCACAATATTCAAAAATGCAGATTTTAGTGCTTTCAATACTTTTATGTGCAGAGAAAGGGTTTTGCGTCCCCCTATAAAGAGGACCTGTCACTACCTATTACTGTCATGAGGGATGTTTACATTCCTTCTAACAGTAATGAAAGTGATCAGAATTTTTTTTTTAAGAGATAGTGTAAAAATGATAAAAAAATAAAAAATAAATAAGAAAAAAAAATGTTTTTTTAAAGTCCCCCATCCCTCCATGCTCGCGCGCCAAAGTAAACGCATACGAAAGTCACACCCGCAAATGTAAACGGTGTTCAAATCACACATGTGAGGTATCGCCGCGATTGTTGGAGCGAGAGCAATAATTCTAGCACTAGACCTCCTCTGCAACTCTAAACTGGTAACCGTTTTTTAAGGTGTTGTCTATGGAGATTTTATGTACGCAATTTTAACGGCTTGCCGACCGCTGGTCGGCAATTGACGGCGACAGAGTGGCTCTATTGCGCAAATCGACGTCATATGACGGCGGCTGCGGGATCGAGCCTAGTGAGCGCGCGCGCGCCACCAGAGGCGCCCGCGCGCTCACTGTGTTCGGGGAGGGCAAGGGAGCGGGTGCGGCAGAGTCGATCTCCGCCAGCCACCCGCGATGCCCCCCCCGGAGTGAAAGAACGGAGGTCCGTGTTTACTTACACGGACCTCCGTTCTTTGTGAGGGGGGAAGGGCTGTGATCACAGCCTTCCTATACACGGAAGCTGTGATCGCTTCCCTTCCCCTACTAGGGCAGTCCCCATACAGTTAGAACACGCCCAGGGAACACAGTTAACCCTTAGAGCGCCCCCTGCAGGTTAACCCATTCACTGCCAATGGCATTTACACAGTAATCAGTGCATTTTTATAGCACTGATCGCTGTATAAATGCCAATGGTCCCAAAAAAGTGTCAAAATGTTCCGACTTGTCCGCTGAAATATCGCAGTACCACTAAAAATCGCAGATCGCCGCCATTACTAGTAAAAAAATAAATAAAAACCCCAGAAATGAATTCTCATCATCCGTAAACGCGACCACTTTTGCGCAAACCAATCAATAAACTCCGATTGCGATTTTTTTTTATCACAAATATGAGGAAGAATATAAATCGGCCAAAACCGATGAAAAAAAATGTTTTTTTATATTTTTTTTTTGGATTTGTATTTTAGTAAAAAGTAAGAAATTTGTTTTTTTTTTTTTGCAAAATTGTCGCTCTTCTTTTGTTTATAGCGGCGATCAGAAATGACGCAGCGGTGATCAAATACCACCAAAAGAAAGCTCTGTTTGTGGGAAAAAAAGGACGCAAATTTCGTTTGGGTACAACGTCGCACGGCCGCGCAATTTTCAGTTAAAGCAAAACAGTGCCGAATCGCAAAAAGGGCTCCGGTCCTAAAGCTGGAAATCCTTCCGGGGCTGAAGTGGTTAAAGTGTGACATGTTAGGTATCTGTTTACTCAGCGTAACATCATCTGTCACATTATACAAAACAATTGGGCTTACTTTAGTGTTTAATTTTTTTTTTTAATTCATTGAAGTGTATTTTTTTCCACTGTGCACATATAGTGTGCCATAAAATATTGCAATGACTGACATTTTATTCTCTAAGGTCTCTGCTAATATACATATTATATATATATATATCATTAGTTTTCCTCTAGTTTTCCAAAAACGAGGTTATCACGGTGAGTGGCACTGGGAACCTTTCCAGGGTTTGTGTAAATCAGGGTTTCTCAACCAGGGTTCCTGCAGAGGTTGCTAGGGGTTCCTTGAGCAATGGTCAATTTCTACCCCTTAGATAAGTTCCCAATGATACCATTGATCTTTTTAGCTATCTGTAAGGGGGTAATTCTTCCCAATGACCACAAGTGTAAGGAGCATTCTTCCCATTGACCATCACACTAATGTATCATGAGTTGTAGATCTTTAATTTTTAGCAGGGGTTCCCCGAGACCGGAGAATTATTTCAAGGGTTCCTCGGGGTTGAAAAGGTTGAGAAAGGCTGGTGTGGATGGTGTTGTATCAACAAACTTGATTGGCAGGCCGGAAATGTAGCTACTGTTTTTTTTTGCAATTTGGTGCATATTTGGCTTGGATGAGCCCAAAGATCCCCCCACCATATCCCCAGTCCTGTTTCTTGATTTAAAGGAAAGTACAATTTATGGTTTTATAATTAAAATAAAATTAAACATTTTTAATTTGATCCATGTATTTGTTTTCACTTGCATAAACTTTTTTTTGTAATAAAGGGTGCGTCCATGACACTCCGTTTATAAGGCATGCTGTTTTTTTTGTTTTTTTTGGGGGGGGGGGGCCTCAAGACTGGACAAGTATCCTCGCTAGGCCCAGTTTGCCATCCAAGTGCTGTCATGCCCATCCTCCGGTGTCCTTTCTAAGAGAGAACATGGCATGATGTCATTGTTACAAGAATCTAGAGATTGATGGTAAAAATGAATTGGGGTCGGAGAAGTGAAAATCCTCAGTCACCTCCCCCTATTACCAATAAATAGATTGCCACCTCTGTCAACACTTACATCCCCGACACTGACTGTTCTACAACCTGCTGCCACCATTGTGTCATCCTAATACCATATATACTATACTGTACACACTGTATATATTATATATACTGCAGTAGCTGTCATTGCACACATATCTGAGATAAAATGCATACTTGCCAACAATCCCAAATTTCCTGGGACATTCCCGGGATTTAGACCGTTTTCTCGGCCTCAACGTTTCCTGGGAAATGTGCCTGGAAATTGCACTTTTCCCAATTTTTTGCTGCTGGCCACCAGAGGTCCGCGGCCGGCACTAAATTGACTCTGCCGCCATTTTGAAGAAGACCAGCTAAGGAAGAAACAAGAGGCAGAGTCCGAGCTCCGCCTCTTGGCTCTTCCCTGCTTGCTCCACGAGCTGGTCTTCTGACAGGAGGATCATCAGAGCAGCCAAAACATCCCAGTGCACTTCGGCAGGTCACAGGGACACAGACAGTCAGCGATTCACAGATAGGGACACAGAGGAACCACCATCCCTCCCCCTGGGGTGACACAAGCTGAGACCACCATCCCCCCTGGGGACACAGATTGAGACCACCATCCCCCCCAGGGAACAGACTGAGACCACCATCCCCCCTGGGGACACAGACTGAGACCAGCATCCTCCCTCCTGGGGACACAGACTGGAACCACCATCCCCCCTCCCCCATGGGACACAGAGGGACCCCCATGTCCCCTGGGGACTCAGAGGGACCCCCATGTCCCCTGGGGACACAGAGGAACCCCATGTCCACTGGGGACACAGAGGGACCCCATGTCCTCTGGGGACGTAGAGGGACCCCATGTCCCCAAGGGACACAGAGGGACCACCATGTCCCCTGGGAACACAGAGGGACCACCATCCCCTCCCAGGGACACAGAGGGACTGCCATGTTCCCTGGGGACACAGAGGGACCACTATCCCCCTAGGGACACAGAGGGACCACCATCCACCTGGGGACACAGGGGGACCCCAATCTGTCCTGAGGACTCAGAAGGACCCCCATGTCCCCCGGGGACACAGAGGGACCACCATGTCCCCTGGGGACACAGAGGGACCACCATGTACCCTGGGGACACAGAGGGACCCCATGTTCCCTGGGGACTCAGAGGGACCCCCATGTCCCCTGGGGACAAAGAGGGATCCCATGTCCCTTGGGGACACAGAGGTACCACCATCCCCTCCCAGAGACACCACCATGTACCCTGGGGACACAGAGGGACCCCCATGTCCCCTGGGGACTCAGAGGGACCCCCCATGTCCCCTGGGGACATAGAGGGACCCCCGTGTCCTCTGGGGACAAAGAAGGACCCCATGTCCCCTGGGGACACAGAGGGACTACCATGTCCCCTGGGGACACAGAGGGACCCCCATCCCCTCCCAGGGACACAGAGGGACCACTATCCCCCTAGAGACACAGAGGGATCCCCATCCACCACAGGGACCACCATGTCCCCTGGGGACACAGAGGGACACCGATGTCCCCTGGGGACTCAGAGGGACCTCAGTGTCCTCTGGGCACATAGAAGGACCACCATGTCCCCTGGGGACACAGAGGGACCACCATCCCCTCCCAGGGACACAGAGGGACCACCATGTCCCCTGGGGACACAAAGGGACCCCCATGTCCCTTGGGGACACAGAGGGACCCCCATGTCCCCTGGGGACGCAGAGAGACCCCATGTCCCCTGGGGACACAGAGGTACCATCATCCCCTCCCAGGGACACAGAGGGACCACCATGTACCCTGGGGACACAGAGGGACCCCCATGTCCTCTGGGGACATAGAGGGGCCCCCATGTCCCCTGGGAACACAGAGGGACCACCATGTACACAAGGGACACAGAGGGACCACCATGCCCCCTGGGGACACAGAGGGACCACCATGTCTCCTGGGGACACAGAGGGAACACCATGTCCCCTGGGGATACAGAGGGACCCCCATGTCCCCTGGGGACACAGAGGTACCACCATCCCCTCACTGGGACACAGAGAGACCACCACTTCCCCCCAGGGACACAGAGGGACCACCACTCCCCCCCAGGGACACAGAGGGAACACCACCCCCCTGGGACACAGAAGGACCACCCCCCCGGGGAGACAGAGGGACCACCATCCCCCTGGGGACACAGAGGAACCACCATCCCCCGGGACACAGAGGAACCACCATCCCCCCTGAAGACACAGGGGGACCACCATCCCCCCTGGGATGACAGAGGGACCACCATCTCCTCTGGGGACCCAGAGGGACCACCATCTCCCCTGAGGACACAGAGGGACCACCATCCCCTCCCAGGGACACAGAGGGACCACCATGTACCCTGGGGACACAGAGGGACCACTATCCCCCTAGGGACACAGGGGGACCACCATCCCCCCTGGGATGACAGAGGCACCCCCATCTCCTCTGGGGACCCAGAGGGACCACTATCTCCCCTGAGGACACAGAGGGACCACCATCCCCTCCCAGGGACTCAGAGGGACCCCCATGTACCCTGGGGACACAGAGGGACCCCATGTCCCCTGGGGACACAGAGGTACCACCATCCCCTCCCAGGGACACAGATGGACCACCATGTACCCTGGGGACACAGACACAGGGGTCCCATGTACCACCAGGGAGACACAGGGACCCTCCC
>BLSH010255506.1:65292-77739 GCA_018402905.1 Glandirana rugosa
GAGGGGGGGTGAAGGGGGACAGAGGACAACCTACTGTGGGGGAGGGGGTGAAGGGGGACAGAGGACAACCTACTGTGGGGGAGGGGGTGGGCAGAGGAGGACAACCTATTGTAGGGAGATGAAGGGGGGCAGAGGAGGACAACCTATTGTGGGGGGTGAAGAGGGACAGACGAGGACAACCTACTGTGGGGGTATGAAAGTGGACAGTGGAGGACACTGCTGTGGGGAGGTGAAGAGGGACAGAGGACAACCTACTGGGGGGTATGGTGTCTTCTTCTGCCCCTCTTTACCCCTCTACAGAAGTGTCCTCCTCTGTTCCCCTTCATCTCCCCCTCCAAAGTAGGTTTTCCTCCTTCACCTCACAGTAGGTTGTCCACTTCTGTCCCTCTTCACCCCCCAGTAGGATGTCCTCCTCCTCACCCCCCACCTCTGTTCAACCACAGTGACCACACATAGTCCATGCTGAACCAGCTAAATTTTGATCCATGACTGGTCAGCATAAGATCCAATGGACATCACTGATTTACCCTGCTCAGCAGGGGCGGGTCTTAGAGAACAGAGATCACATATGGGCAGCACAGAGGCTTAGTGCTTAGCCTTGCAGCACTGAGGTCCAAACATGAAACATTTTTTACATCTCTGTGCCACAGACCAACATTACAGAAGAAGAGTTCTCCTCATCTTCACAGACAGGACACTCAGGAGGGACATAAGGTGGACGATGTCACCTAACCCCTCCATGTGACAATGTAGAGATGAGGTCATCATCTCTAAGCTCTATGGACATAACTGATGTACCCTGCTCAGCGGGGGCGGGCCTTAGAGAACAAAGGTCGCATATGGGCAGCACAGAGGCTTAGTGGTTAGCCTTGCAGTACGGAGATCCTTGGTTCAAATCCTGACCAGGACACTACCTGCATGGAGTTTGCATGTTCTCCTTGTGCTTGCATGGGTTTCCTCCGGGTACTCCGGTTTCCTCCCACACTAAAGACATGCTACCCCGCGTTGGTGGTGCAGTGGTGAGCATAGCTGCCTTCCCAGCAGCTGACCCGGGTTCGATTCCCGGCCAACGCAATCGCCAAGATGGCTGCCTCACCTGCCAAGTGCTTTTATTCCCCAGGGAGAAGAGCGACATACAAATTAAATGCTGAGTATTTATTAGCGATGGAATAAAATTTTAACCAAAACTAATGAAGTGAATGTGTCGTATGTTTGCATGCATTTTCTTAAACACTTTTGAATTAAATATTTCTTGCAGGGGGATCTGATTACATGGGCAGTGAGTTTTAACAAAGAAAAAAAACAATATTTTTTTACTTTCTGCAATAAAACATCCAAATTTAAAAAAAATAAAATAAAATCTGATTTCTTCATCAATTTAGGCCACTATGTATTCTGCTTCATAGTTTTGGTAAAAAAAAGTGTATATAGATTGGTTTGCAGGCTATGGGATATGTTTTTTCTTTTACTAGTAATGGCGGCGATCAGTGACTTATAGCGGGAATGCGATATTGCGGCAGACAATTTGGACACTAACTGACACAGAGCGAGCAGCCAATGCTGGACTGTGATTTAATGAGTGATTATATATCATATATCCTGTGGGTGTTTTTAATCCTTTATTAATAAAAATTCATAAAGTGGATTCACCTAACTGCAGTGTAATGCTGCACTTTGGTGGCGCTCCCCCTTCTATATTGGGACACAGAGCGGCCATTGGAGGGCGTGTCATCAGGGACACCTGCCTGATCCAACAGGACATCAGCAAAGAAGTAGAACACATAACTCCTCCCCCTGTATCCAGGGCCCCCCCCCCCCCACCAGAGCTAGGGAGGAGCCCAGCCACCATGCCCCTATGCACTCTGCATTATACCCCCCGATCACAGGATTGGGGGGGGGGGGGTGACCTGCTGCTTCCCTGATGTGTGCAGCCCACTCCTCCCCACCCCCTCTGACTGGGCTCGGTGCTCCAGATGGCAGCTCTCTGCTGAGATCTCCATTGAGCGCACCAACTTCTGGACAAGGGGGGTGCCTAGGTGGGCAATATGGAGAGGAGGGGCGAGCTGACAGCTCTGGACCAAGAACAATGGACTGCCAGTGCACCCCCCCCACACACACGTCATACAGTGCTGTGCTCTGACATCCTCCGGAGCGGACCAGAGAGAGGACTGCCAGTCTATTCATACAGAATTCTGTACACAGGTCCATACACAGCGACCGCTCCTAGTGTCCCTTCTGCCTGAGGGCGGTGCCACCCCCCTGAAATAGACACGCCCCTGATAGTACCCAGCCCACAGTACCTAGTCCATAATCTATAGCACCTAGTCCATAGTACCTAGAACAAAGTCTATATTTTAAAGTTCATAGTACCTAGACCAACGTATCCAGTCCATAGTCCATGGCACATAGCAACCAGTCCATAGTTTATAGTTCACAGTACCCAGTCCATAGTATGTAAACTATAGTACCCAGTCCATAGTACCCAGCTCATAGTTAACAGTTCTTAGTACCCAGTCCATAGTTTATAGTACCTAGCCCATAGTACCTAGTCCATAGTATATAGTACCTAGTCCATAGTATATAGTACCTAGCCCATAGTACCTAGTCCATAGCTTATACTACGTAGCCCATAGTACCCAGTCCATAGTATATAGTACCTAGCCCATAGTACCTAGTCCATAGTACATAGTACCTAGCCCATAGTACCTAGTCCATAGTATATAGTACTTAGTCCATAGTATATAGTACCTAGCCCATAGTACCTAGTCCATAGTATATAGTACCTAGCCCATTGTACCTAGTCCATAGTATATAGTACCCAGCCCATAGTACCTAGTCCATAGTCCATAGTATATAGTACCTAGTCCATAGTATATAGTACCTAGCCTATAGTACCTAGTCCACAGTATATAGTACCTAGCCCATTGTACCTAGTCCATAGTATATACTACCTAGTCCATAGTATATAGTACCTAGTCCATAGTATATAGTACCTAGCTCATTGTACCTAGTCCATAGTATATAGTACCTAGCCCATATTACCTTGTCCATAGTATATAGTACCTAGCCCATAGAATATAGTATGCAGCGCATAGTACCCAGTCCATAGTTCCTAGCCTATCTTGGGAGTGAGCAGGAGGGGGTGGCTACACACATTGTGACTCTGGAGAACAAGCGTATCCGCTCTCTAACAGAAAGTTGGATACAGCGGCAAAAAATTAGCGATTTGGAGGAGGCTGATATAAATACAAGGGATATTTCTGGGTGAAGAATACAGACTGGAATAGAATTGGGTCTCTGTAATCCAGAGTTTAGTGTCACTCCCGTGGTCAGGGGGCAACCTGCACCTTTTTCAAGTGTCAGCTCATCTAGAAGAGAACTGCAGTCCAGCAGGAGGCGCCCTTGGGTTGATGAGCTTGTGCTCACGTCTGAAGGAGGTCAGATGATCCCATCAATAAATTCTAAGTGATCTTACAAGTGTCTCATACTGATGACACCGACACAAGCCCAAAGCCCGTCCACCCCGGCCCTTCTAATTTATAGTACATAGTAGCTAGACTATAGTTTATAGTACCTAACCCATAGTACCCAGTCCATAGTATATAATACGTAGCCCATAGTACCTAGACCATAGTATATAAAAGGTAGCCCATAGTACCTAGTCCATAGTATATAGTACATAGCCCATAGTACCCAGTCCATAGTTCCTAGCCCATAGTACCCAGTCCATAGTATATAGTACATAGCCCATAGTACCCAGTCCATAGTATATAGTACCTAGCCCATAGTACCCAGTCCATAGTATATAGTATATAGCCCATAGTACCCAGTCCATAGTTCCTAGCACCTAGCCCATAGTACCCAGTCCATAGTATATAGTACCTACTCCATAGTATATAGTTTGCAACCCATAGTACCCAGTCCATAGTATATAGTACCTAGCCCATAGAATATAGTATGCAGCGCATAGTACCGAGTCCATAGTATATAGTACCTAGCCCATAGAATATAGTATGCAGCGCATAGTACCCAGTCCATAGTTCCTAGCTTATCTTGGGAGTGAGCAGGAGGGGGTGGCTACACACATTGTGACTCTGGAGAACAAGCGTATCCGCTCTCTAACAGAAAGTTGGATACAGTGGCAAAAAATGAGCGATTTGGAGGAGGCTGAGATAAATAGAAGGGATATTTCTGGGTGAAGAATACAGACTGGAATAGAATTGGGTCTCTGTAATCCAGAGTTTAGCGTCACTCCAGTGGTCAGGGGGCAACCTGCACCTTTTTCTTACAAGCGTCTCATACCGATGACACAGACACAAGCCCAAAGCCTGTCCACCCCGGCCCTTCTAATGACAACGAATGTTAGCTCTTCAGACCAGTCCAGCCAAATACAACCCCCATTTCCAAAAAATGGTTTGTTAGTTTTTTTCTTTTCTTTTTCCCTTTTATTGGTTGAAGCAGATGGACTTGTGTCTGAAAGGGTTAATGATGTCTCTAGTCTGTATATTTCCAGGTTAAAATTTACAAAAAAAAAAAAAAAAAAAAACAGAATGCAATGATTTGCAAATCAATTATTGCCTGGAGCCGGCTCTTTAATAAATGAAGGTCAGGAATCCAAATTCATTTGTTTAAATTTTTTTTTTATTGTACTTTAAATCTAAAGTATTCCAGTATAATATTCTATCCATCGTCACTTCTTCCTCATCGCATTCACCACTATGAGATTTATAAATATTCACACAGTCCCATCCAGTCTATATACAATAATAATAATACTGCAATGAAGGCAGCATTAGTGTCCAATGTACCCGCAGGTCCCCTCCGTGTCTGGCGTATCCCCTCCGTGTCCCCTCCGTGTCTGGTGTGTCCCCTCCGTGTCCGCTGTGTCCCCCCGTGTCTGGTGTGTCCCCTCCGTGTCTGGCGTGTTCCTTCCGTGTCTGGCGTGTCCCCTACGTGTCCGCTGTGTCCCCCCCCCCCCGTGTCTGGCGTGTCCCCTCCGTGTTCGCTGTGTCCCCTCCGTGTCCGCTGTGTCCCCTCCGTGTCCGCTGTGTCTCCTCTGTCTCCCATTGTCATTGCTCATTAAAAAACATCATCGTCACAGATGTCCAAATAGACGTCAAAGGCCTCGCGGTTACAGTTCCCCTCCGGGGTGAAGACGTACTTGTGAAACGTCCCGTCCACGCAGACCGCTGTGAAGGGGAAACAATCAATCAACCTTGGGCACAACAATCAGCATTTCCCTTATTCTGTCTCTGTGACCCCCCCCCCCACCTAGTTCAAATCCCAACTGAACCCCTTGACCTCCGGAAGATTTTACCCCCTTCGTGACCAGGCCATTGCTTGCTATTCAGCACTGTGCTACTTTAACCGCTTGCCAACCAGCCACCGCAGTCATACTGCAGCAGGTTGGCTCGGCTGCTCAAATCGCCGTAGGTGTTCGTCGGGAGCGTACATGGCGATCTGTGGGCGCCCATTCGCTAGTGGGGGAGCCAATAAGCGGACCCGGCGGACATCCGCAATCGATCCTGAGAGAGACAGAGCAGTGATCTGCCAGTGTAAACAAAGCAGATCCCCGTTCTGTCATGAGTGAACCGCAGAGGTGATCAAATACCCCCAAATGAAAGCTCTGTTTGTGGGGAAAAAAAGACGTCAATTTCCTTTGGGTACAACGTTGCACGACCGCGCAATTGTCAGTTAAAGTGACGCATACAATGGCCTGGTCAAGAAGGGGGGTAAATCCGTCCGGGGCTGAAGTGGTTAAAAAAAAAAAAAAACCCTAAACCTTTACAATCACTTTAAGAAGAGATAAGCCGCACTCACCTATCACAGAGTTGACATTTTTGGAGGTGTTCTTCCCGAAGGCGCAGATGCAGGCGGACTCTGCCGGTACGGTGAAACTGGCCAAGCTCCACTGCGAGTCCACATACTGGCCGATCATAGGACCTACCTTCCCCACACGGGCCAAGCTGGGGACGAAAGGAAAGAAAGCCAATCAGAAATGAATATCAAAGAAGAAACGAACCCATCCACAAGTTTTCAGCATCACGTCTTACTTAGAATACACAGTTGTGCTCATAAGTTTACATACCCTGGCAGAATTGATGATTTCTTGTCCATTTTTCAGAGAATATGAATGAGAACACAAAAACTTGTCTTTCACTCATGGTTAGTGTTTGGCTGAAGCCATTTATTATCAATCAGCTGTGTTTACGCTTTTTATATCAGAATGACAACAGAAACAACCCAAATGACCCTGATCAAAAGTTTACATACCCCCGTTCTTAATACCGTGTTTTGCCCCCTTTAACATCAATGACAGCTTGAAGTCTTTTGTGGTATTTGTGGGTGAGGCTCTTTATCTTCTCAGATGGTAAAGCTGCCCATTCCTCTTGGCAAAAAGCCTCCAGTTCCTGGAAATTCTTGGGCTGTCTTGCATGAACTGCATGTTTGAGATCTCCCCAGAGTGGCTCAATGATATTGAGGTCAGGAAACTGAGATGTCCACTCCAGAACCTTCACTTTATTCTGCTGTAGCCAATGACAGGTTGACTTGGCCTTGTGTTTTGGATCATTGTCATGTTGGAATGTCCAAGTACTTCCCATGCGCAGCTTCTTGGCTGATGAATGCAAATGTTTGATAACACTGCATTCATCTTGCCATCAATTTTGACCAAATTTCCTGTGCCTTTGTAGCTCACACATCCCCAAAACATCAGCGATCCACCTCCATGTTTCACAGTAGGGATGATGAACCTTTCATCATAGGCCTTGTTGACTCCTCTCCAAATGTAGCGTTTATGGTTGTGGCCAAAAAGCTCAATTTTGGTCTCATCACTCCAAATGACTTTGTGGCAGAAGGTTTGAGGATTGTCTCTGTGCTGTTTGGTGTATTGTAAGCGGGATACTTTGTGGCATTTGCGTAGTAATGGCTTACTTCTGGCAACTCGACCATGCAGCCCATCTTTCTTCAAGTGCCTCCTTATTGTGCATCTTGAAACAGCCACACCACATGTTTTCAGAGAGTCCTGTATCTCACCTGAAGTGATTTGTGGGTTTTTCTTTGCATCCCGAACAATTTTCCTGGCAGTTGTGGCTGAAATTTTAGTTGGTCTACCTGACTGTGGTTTGGTTTCAACAGAACCCCTCATTTTCAACTTCTTGATTAGAGTTTGAACACTGCTGGATTGGCATTCGTAATTCCTTGGATATATTTTTATATCCTTTTCCTGTTTTATACAGTTCAACTACCTTTTCCCGCAGATCCTTTGACAATTCTTTTGCTTTCCCCATGACTCAGAAACCAGAAACATCAGTGCAGCACTGGATGAAAGATGCAAGGGTCTGTCAGGAGTCCAGAAACTCATTGACCTTTTATACACACACACTAATTACAAGCAAACAGGTCACAGGTGAGGATGGTTACCTTTAATAGCCATTCTTTGACACTTTGTGTCAACTTGTGTGCATGTTATCAGGCCAAAATCACCAGGGTATGTAAACTTTTGATCAGGGTCATTTGGATAGTTTCTGTTGCCATTATGATATAAAAAGAGTAAACACAGTTGATTGATAATAAATGGCTTCAGCCAAACACTAACCATGAGGGAAAGAAATGTTTTAGTGTTCTCATTCATATTCTCTGAAAAATGGCCAAAAAATCTTAAATTCTGCCAGGGTATGTAAACTTATGAGCACAACTGCATGTAAACGATTGCCTATAACCAAAACTGCAACAATAGGTTTAGAATTTGCAATACATATAAATAAATAATATGCAATAAAATAATATAATAATAAAAATCAAATATAAAAGTAATATAGGGAAGGAGCCTGGGCATGTTCCAGCACAGGAAGCGGCCTTCTATGGTGGCACATGGAGAAGATCGCCAGCGTGGGACCCCAGAAGAGGAGATTCGGAGCCCCTCTGTGCAATACCATTGTGTAATACCAAGTATTTTAATTTTAAAAAAAGAAAAAACAAAGCTTTAAAAGTGCTTTAACCGCTTTTTCTAACCGATTTTGTAAATAAGCAATTTCTCTCCTTCACTGATGGGGAGGCACTAATATGTAACACTGATGGGCACAGATTGGTGTCACTGGTGGACACTATTGGGACTGCATTGATGGTCGGTGCCCTGATTATCTGTGCAGATCTCCCCTGTAAGGAAATGCCACTGATTGGCTCTCCTCTCCTCACCCGCGGTCAGTGTGAGGCGAGGAGAGCCGATAATCGCCACTTACTTGTTTACATGTGATCAGCTGTGATTGGACACAGCTGATCACATGGGTAAAGAGCCTCGTCATCGGCTCTATACCGAGATCGAGGTTACGTTGTGTCCCAGTGACACAGCGTGCCCACGATCAATGCGCGGTGAGACTAGGGCAACATCATATAATGTTGTCCCAGAACAATGAGCACCCCCCACCCACCATCATTTGTTCACGAGGGGGGCGGGAGTTAGTCAACCAGTTGCCAACCGCCCACCGTGGCTTGACGGCGGCAACTTGGCTCGATATCGCAAATTGCGAGATCGCGGGCGCGTCACTGTGTAGTGGGGCAGCCAGGGAGCGGGTGGGGTGGACTCGATCTCCACTGACTACCCACGATCGCTCCCCCCGCAGTGACAGAACGGGGATCTGTGAATGTAAACAAGCGGATCTCCGTTGTGACAGGGGAGAGGAGAGTGATCTTATGTTCCCAGTATAAGGGAGTGTCAGGAAAGAACTGTGGCCCCAAGGACTGTGGGAGGGCGCACGTAGCTTGTGCGCGCGCCTGTGCACCGTCATTGGCGCCAAATAGCCTATTTAAGCCAGCAGCACCCTGCAGCAAGTGCTGTCCTGTCTACAGCGTATCCGTGTTCCTGAGCAACCTGTTCATCTGACTTCCTGTTTCCTGTGACCCGGCTTGTTTACGTCTCACCACTGTCTGTCTGCACCGACCCCGGCTTGTGACCCAGACTACTCTCTGCCTGCTCCTCTGTACCTCCTGACAACCTGGCTTGTGACCTGACTACTCTTTGCCTACTCCCATGGTCCTGCACCGCCCGCCTCCTGACGACCCGGTGTGCCTCTGATCATCCCTCTGCCTACTGCACGGGCTCCCGGCCCCTCTGCCAGTGACAATCAGTGGCCAACGGTAACCTTCACCTCATCTGCAGCAAAACTCCTGCACCAGCACCAGCCACCTTGTCAAGCCCTCGTGCCACCCTGTACTCCCGGACTCCCTGTTCCCACTTCTAGGGGTCCGCGAGTCGGGATAGTAAGAGAGGCTGTTCCCTGCACAACAGACTCCACCACCAGGTAAGTGACAGGGAGCAGCGATCTCTCCCCTCCCCCACTCAGCCCATTCCCCACACAGTCAGAGCACAATGACAGGGAACACATTTAACCCTTTGATCGCCCCCTAGTGTTAACACCTTCCCCCTGCCAGTGACATTTACACAGTAATCAGTGCATATTCATAGCACTGATCGCTGTATAAATGCCAATGATCCCAAAAAAGTGTCAAAAGTGTCCGACATGTCCACCACAATGTGGCAGTCCAGATAAAAATCGCAGATTGCCGCCATTACTAGTAAAAAAAATTAAAAAAATAAAAACCCCAGAAATGAATTCTCATTGTAAACGCGGCAACTTTTGCGCAAACCAATCAAAAAACGCCGATTGCGATTTTTTATTTTTTTTTACCAAAAATATGAGGAAGAATATAAATCGGCCAAAACCGATGAATAAATTAGTTTTTTTATATTTTTTTGAATTTGTATTTTAGCAAAAAGTAAGAAATATTGGGCTTTTTTTTTTTGCAAAATTGTTGCTCTTTTTTTGTTTATAGCGGTGATCAGAAATGATGCAGAGGGGATCAAATACCACCAAAAGAAAGCTCTATTTGTGGGGGAAAAAGGGTGGCAATTATGTTTGGGTACAATGTTGCACGGCCGCGCAATTGTCAGTTAAAGCGACGCAGTGCCGAACCGCAAAAAGTGCTCTGGTCAGGAAGGGGGCAAATCCTTCCGGGGCTGAAGTGGTTAAAGTGGTTGTAAACCTCAGGCATGAAATTTGAACAAAGCACATCCCTCTATAGTAGGGATATGCAATTAGCGGACCCCCAGCTGTTGCAAAACTACAAGTCCCATCATGCCTCTGCCTCCAGGTGTCATGCTTGTGGCTGTCAGTCTTGCTATGCCTCATGGGACTTGTAGTTCTGCAACATCTGGAGGTCCGCTAATTGCATATCCCTGCTATAGTGTGTACTCTCCGTCCAATGTGTCATTTCTGTCTGCTGCCTCCTTCCTCTGATATCAGCGTGACAAGTTTTCCTGACACTTAGAGGAAAATGGTGACAGAGAGGGCACAACCTGTGAATGACAGCCTCAACTCTGTACCTGTGTGCTGTGTAAAGGGGGGGGGGAGAGTGTCCCTTCCCTCCAATCAGCTCTCAGAACTCTCCTCACTGATTTAATTTCAGCTCTCTGCCCCCCCCCCCCTTTGCTTTTCAGAGCTGTGAAATCCTGCGAAAATACTGCACTTTGATTGGATGTAGAGGAAAGACAGCTGAAGATAAACATGTACAACTTATGTAGGAGGATTTGTTTCACCTCTATCTGACTTGCTGCAGCTTCTAATGCACATTGTGAGATGAAATCAGAGTTTTCTCCCAGCAAATAAATAATTTCTCTAAGAAAAGTCTACAGAGAAGGCGGGGTCACATGATACGTACGCAGATCGGCGGTTGAGCTTGGTGTCCTTCAGAGCGAAGATATGAACGGTGCCTTTATCACTGGAACTGCACAGGAAGGAGCTGTCATGGCTGAAATTGAGACTGAAAAGGAAGAAAAACAGAGATCCCCATGAAGAGTACCTTGGATTCCTCCATTCATTAGCAGCAAGGCAACATTGTAACACGATCACAATACCAATAACCAATCAGATTCTTTTATTTTTTTACCTACATGAGATGGGCTTCAAACACTTCCGGACCGCCCCACAGCACATTTACTAATACAGAGCGGCCCTCCTGTGCAGGATCGCCTATATATATAGACACACATATGATCCTGCACTTCCATCTAGGGGGCGCCGTCTTGCATTCACAGCTGAAGCCGATCTGCAGGTGCCGGGTGCTGGATGCCCGCCGGCACCCGACGATCGTCGGTAAAACACACGCAGCGGAGATCTGCCTATGTAAACAAGGCAGATCTCTGTTCTGACAGTGGGGGATGGGATGGATTTTGTGTTCCTGCAAAGCAGGGAATAAAATCCACCTCTTCCCTTAGAAAAAGCAGCACACACAGTACACTGGCTAAAAAAACCCGCACGTGTCTGGTCTTCTATCTGCTCTGTTGCAGCATCGCTGAGCTCAGAGCTACTGCGACAAGGGATAGAGAGTGCCTCAGTTGGGAGTGTCTTAGCAACGTCCTAGCAACAAGGCACCTCTGGGAGTTTTTCTGCCAGGCTTTATGGGGTACATAAATAGCCTACACCTATAGCAAGAGCATTATGTAACCACTTCCGGGGCAGCGCCGTCATGTGGCGGGGGCTCCTTTTCAGTGGAATACCGTTGTTACGGTAGCAAATAGCAGCATTTTTGTTTTTCAGCCGGCGATTCAGCGTCAGATAAAAGTGATCTTGCGGCGAATCCGCCGCAAGATCACTTTTATCAGCGGGCCCTCCAGCCATTTTCCCGTCATCTCCGCTGCTTACCGGAGCTGCCAGAAGCAGTTGAGACGATCGGGTCCGCTCCACCCTCCCCCTGCACTGGAAGACGAGTGAGCGGAAGATGCCGCCTACTCGGCTCCATAGCATTGCATGGCAGAAGCGACGTCACAAGTCACTTCCGCCCATAGCTCATAACCAGTTGCCGACCGCCCACTTAATGGCGGCAACTTGGTTCGTTATCGCGAAACGCCGTCACTTGACGGCGGCCGCAAGAACGAGTATTGTGAGCGTGCGCGCACTCACTGTGTTCCGGGGGGGCCAGGGAGCGGGTAGGGCAGACCCAATCTCCGCCAGCTACCCGCGATGGCTCCCCCATAGCGTCAGAATGGAGGTCCGTGTATGTAAACACGGATCTCTGTTCTCATGGAGGGGGAAGGGCGGTGATCACAGGCTTCCTGTATATGGAAGCCGTGATCACTCCCCTCCCCCAGCCAGCCCAACCCCCATACAGTTAGAACACACTGAGGGAACACAGTTAACCCTTAGAGCGCCCCCTCCAGGTTAACCCCTTCACTGCCAATGGCATTTACACAGTAATCAGTGAATTTTTATAGCACTGATCGCTGTATAAATGCCAATGGTCCCAAAAAAGTGTCAAAATGGTCCGACATGTCCACCGCAATATCGCAGTACCGCTAAAAAACGCAGAACGCCACCATTACTAGTAAAACATTTTTAAATATTAAAAACTCCAGAAATTAATTCTCATCGTTCGTAAACACAGCAACTTTTG
>BLSH010255506.1:105503-117010 GCA_018402905.1 Glandirana rugosa
CCCCCCCCCCCCCCCCCGCATCTCTCCCTTTCCCACCATCTCTCCCCCTCAGTTGTAGTAAATCTATACACACTCACTGCATATATAAAGAGAGTTCCTTTCTCCTCTCTCTACACCCTCCCCCCCAGGGAACTTTTATTCACTGATGATTTTTATAAATGACACCGAGGCCAACAACTTTATTCCAAGCTGAATTTCAGCCTGAAACCGACGCAGCTCTGGCCAGATTTCCCCCAATATAATCCGACTCGTATGCAGAAGCTGAGTGAATAGCTTGGCGCGGCCGCACTTCTACAGCAGATTTTATTTCTGGAAAATGGTTTTCATATGTAGGAAAAAAAAAATGAGGAGAGCTGAGAGAATAACAGAGAGCTTCTAACTACAACTCCAGAGCAACATTTGCTGGAAACAAAGCGGGCGCGTTGTAAAATCCTGATGCCTCTGCAGTTCCTGGCTGTGTTCACAACTGTCTGACACACAACAGCCCCCGATGCAGCATCTCAGCTTATGACTTAATACAAAGTTACAATGTACAGTCTGATCACTGGGGGAGGGGAGTCTGAGGAAATGCTTTGTCCTCCTTCTACAAAGTTACAATGTACAGTCTGATCACTTTGAGAGGGGAGACTGAGAAAATGCTTCCTCCTCCTTCTACAAAGTTACAATGTACAGTCTGATCACTGGGGGAGGGGAGGTTGAGGAAATGCTTCCTCCTCCTTCTACAAAATTACAATGTACAGTCTGATCCCTGGGAGAGGGGAGGCTGAGGAAATGCTTTCTCCTCCTTCTACAAGGTTACAATGTACAGTCTGATCACTGGGAGAGGGGAGGCTGAGGAAATGCCGCCTCCTCCTTCTACAAAGTTACAATGTACAGTCTGATCACTGGGGGAGGGGGGACTGAGGAAATGCCTCCTCCTCCTTCTACAAAGTTACAATGTACAGTCTGATCACTGGGAGAGGGGAGGCTGAGGAAATGCCGCCTCCTCCTTCTACAAAGTTACAATGTACAGTCTGATCACTGGGAGAGGGGAGGCTGAGGAAATGCCGCCTCCTCCTTCTACAAAGTTACAATGTACAGTCTGATCACTGGGGGAGGGGAGACTGAGAAAATGCTTTCACCTTCTTCTACAAAGTTACAATGTACAGTCTGATCAGGAGACTGAGGAAATGCTTCCTCCTGCCTGCAGCAGTGATCACATGAACAAGAGCCCGTCCCACTAAGCAGTATTCTCCCCATTAGTTGCTCAGGGCTACTTACCTCTCACCACATTCCCCGGGTACAGACATCGGGACTTTTGGCTCCAGTAGGCGCAGACACGAGTGCCGTGCGGCAAGCAGCGCGAGGATTGTGGGCGAACGTCTATCACCTGCAGAGAGATGGAGAGAAAATTTGAATAACTGGGTTGGGGGAGGGCATTAAAGAGACCCTGAATGGGAAATATCACAGGGACTCTTTAAAAGTTGAATTTGCTTATATTTTGCTTTTCCTGGTCCCTCCTATCACCCCACCCCCCCCCCCATCAACCGGAAAATTTTGGAATTTTTAAATAAAATCTTTCCATTTTCATAACATTACTTATTTTAGGCCCAATGACATCACTGGGTCTCTGCGCTCCTCTATGTAATGCAGGCAGATCATGGCTGGTGGGAGGAGTTATGCAAATATCAAGAGGCCTCGAAGGGCAGGCGTCAGTCTGGAGGAGTGGGCGTTCCTAGGCAGGCTGGATTAACATAGGCAACGCCCACATGTGCTGCTCCTCCTCCATTATTAAAAGAACTGAAATCCGATGAAAGGGGCAGGGCCAGTTAGTCTGGGGAGGAAAGAGCTAGATAATACTGGGAGTTTTCCAACCAGGGAACGAGGCGTGGCTCTGCCTGACTTGCCGCAGCTTCTAATGCACATTGTGTCATTTCTCCGCATGCAATGGAATTCTCCATGCGTCTTGGAATTCGCACCCACAGAAAGAACGCACGCCGCTTTCCTATTTAAACAAGAAAACCGCCGCTGATCAAGTCGAACGTTTTCCTTCCTCGCAGAGAGTGAACCGGCGGATCATTATCTAAGTGTTAAAGACACCAATTTAGTCATTTGTGTGGGTGACAGGTCTGATTAACGCACAGCTGTTGAGATTTGTGCGCGATGCTGTTTGTCGCTTAGTCATGGAGCTGAAAGTGACACGACGCCTTTTATTTTAATAACACGCCGCAAACAACGCGAGCCTGCCGCGCACGCCGACCAATCGGCTTCCAGGGGGAGGGTGGACAGGGCAATGGGGTCCCCTGCAGGTCACAGGGCAGGTGACGCGATCCATCTTATTGGACGCCAACATAGAAAAAACCCGGACAACGCGCCATCCGCAACCGACTCACCGCTTCCTGCAGGAGCTGCTCCTGGGAGTAGACCCGCGGCCGGTTCCCTCGCTCCCCCTCGATGACAACGCTGTATCTGCAATAAAGGAAACAGACAATCCCAATGTTATATTGTATGACCCAGAGAGAGGAGCAAGCAGAGGAAGGGGAGCAAGAGGAGGAGCCAGAAAAGGAGGAGGAGCAAGAAGGGCAGCAAGAAGAGGCGCAAGAGGAGGAGGAGCAAGAAGAGGAGGAGGAGCAAGAAAAGGAGGAGAAGCAAGAAAAGGAGGAGAAGCAAGAAGGGGAGCAGCAAGAAGGGGAGCAAGAGGGGCAGCATGAAGAGGAGCAAGAGAAGGAGGAGCAGCAAGAAAAGGAGGAGGAGGAGCAAGAAAAGGAGGAGGAGCAAGAAGAGGAGGAGCAAGAAGAGGAGGAGGAGGAGGAGCAAGAAGGGGAGGAGGAGGGTGAGCAAGAGGAGCAGCAGCAGCAGCAGCAGCAGCAAGAGGAAGAGGAGCAGCAGCAAGAAAAGGAGGAAGAGGAGCAGCAGCAAGAAAAGGAGGAAGAGGAGCAGCAGCAAGAAAAGGAGGAAGAGGAGCAGCAGCAAGAAAAGGAGGAAGAGGAGAAGGAGGAGCAAGAAAAGGAGGAAGAGGAGAAGGAGGAGCAAGAAAAGGAGGAAGAGGAGAAGGAGGAGCAAGAAGAGGAGAAGGAGGAGCAAGAAGAGGAGAAGGAGGAGGAGGAGGAGGAGGAGGAGGAGGAGGAGGAGGAGGAAGAGCAGCAAGAAGGGGAGCAAGAGGGTGAGCAAGAGGAGGAGCAAGAGGGGCAGCAAGAAGAGGCGCAAGAGGAGGAGGAGGAGCAAGAAAAGGAGGAGGAGCAAGAAGGGGAGCAAGAGGAGGAGCAAGAAGAGGAGGAGGAGCAAGAAGAGGAGGAGCAGCAAGAAGAGGAGGAGCAGCAAGAAGAGGAGGAGCAGCAAGAAGAGGAGGAGCAGCAAGAAGAGGAGGAGCAGCAAGAAGAGGAGGAGCAGCAAGAAGAGGAGGAGCAGCAAGAAGAGGAGGAGGAGCAAGAAGGGGAGGAGGAGCAAGAAGGGGAGGAGGAGCAAGAAGGGGAGCAAGAGGAGGAGCAGCAAGAGGAGGAGGAGCAGCAGCAAGAAAAGGAGGAAGAGGAGAAGGAGGAGCAAGAAGGGGAGGAGGAGGAGCAAGAAGGGGAGCAAGAGGGTGAGCAAGAGGGGGAGCAAGAGGGGCAAGAGGAAGAGAAAGAAAGAAAGAGCAAGAGGAGGAGGAGAAGAAACAGAACGAGGAATAGAAGGAAGAAGGGTACCTGGCATGCTGGAAACACAAAAGAGGGGCATTGCTGTATGATTGGACAAGTATGTGTGGAGATATTAGATGAAGGGGAAACTGAGGAAATGCTTCCTTCTTCTACAAAGTTACAATGTACAGTCTGATCACTGGGGAAGGGGAGATTGAGGAAATGCCTCCTCGTACAAAGTTACAATGTACAGTCTGATCACTGGGGAAGGGGAGACTGAGAAAATGCGCCTTCCTCTGTCTATTCCTATGTAGAGTCTCATGTCACCACTACTTACATGTCGGGGGGCTGCAGACTCCGGATGCTGGCGGCGTACAGGAGGTTGTCCTCTTTGGGGATGAGAACCTGCAGACCTTCCCTCAGGTCCGTCTTGGACAAGGAGCAGATGTGAGCTGTGACAAAACAAATCCATGGTTTAGAAAACTGGAAAACCCTTCTGGATTCTCGTAAACCGGTGTCGACCCCTGGTGAGCGGCGGTCTTACATTTGTTACCCGTTGAGCTGGCCTCCTCTTCTCCTTCCGAAAAACTGCTGTTATCATCGAATTGGAAGTCGTCTTCTACGGCAAAGCTTTGCAGGAGGCGGCTGACGGCGCGCCCTCGCTCCTGGAGGTGAGCAAACAAGACAGTCATTGGTATTAGGGGGCGGGACTATGCCACAGGACACAACTAACCAGGGGGGGGGGGTCGGGATAGGACCTCAGGTTTCATAAAGACCCCCTCAGGTCTCTTTCCTACTTGTGACTTGGTATTTCTGGGTATGGATGGTATGTGGTCTCCTTCCATGACGGAGGTCTTGAAGGCCAATAGCAACATCCAAACAGTGTCACATGACAGAGGGGATGATGTCATGGCTCACTGCAAGCTCTGACACCCAAGAGTAGCCAAGTCTGGAGAAAATAGATATTTAAAACACCAGCATACCTGTTTGGACTTTATCCTTCCCATCTTAATCCCTTCTTTCAGAAGATTCTTTGGAGACCGTGATGTCAGGGAAAGACTCAGAACCCCATTCTTTCTCTAAACGACAGAAAAAAAAAGGTCTTTAGTCACAGATAAAGGAGACCTTTAATAATAAAGGGAAAGGTCAAATGTTGTGCCCTCTTTAAAGGTTAAAGTGCCCCTCCCTACCTTTCCAGTCAACATGCATTTCACGAAATACCTGCCAACTCTTTAGAGGTGCACGGCCACGGTTTGCTGCAGAATTTATAGCTGTGCAATCTGCTGGTCAGTTGCTTGATCACAGTTCAGGCAGCTGATCAGCAGATTGCGCAACTATAGTCTGCAGCACCCAGGGAGCATGCACAACCAAAAGGTTACTGATGATCTGTTCCTTCATTTAATGCGCATGACCAAAATGATTGATGGCAGAGAATGCTAATAGCTGAGAGATGCGGGGAGAGGGAATCGATAATGACTTAAGATGTTCAGACAAGAAATGAAGGCAGGATCTAGATAGTGAGCAACAGAATGAATGGAGAGATGAGCTAGTCTGCTGCTGCTGATTCTGGTCCTATCAAAGGCTGAGGGCAAGGAGGTGACCAGGCTGTACCCGATCTAACAGCAGCAGAGAAATAGCAGGTCACCATACTGGCCTTGCTGTCTGACAGAGCTGTGTATATCTCAGGACTGAATGGTCAAACAAATCCTTTTGGCAGGTAAAGCAGCAACTATATTTTTCTAATTTCATATTTAGCCTTTTGGATGGAGTGGCAGGTTTGCTCACTCACCTGGATGTTTTTGCACTTTTTGTCCTTCTTCAGGACCTGGTTTGGGGTGCAGAATAAGCCCTTGCTGGGTGTCAGCGTCCCATTGTCGGATGGCGATTTGCGCTTGATACTTCCGTCCGGTTTCCCCTTGTGGCTCAGGGATTTCTTCTTTAGGGTCTTGTCAGGACGAGCCCGGGCTTCCATTTTAGCTGAACGTTTGCGGATCTTGACCTCGTTCTCCGGGCTGGTGATGCCACATGACCCTGACAACAGAAGAAGATTGGAATGAAAGCAACCAACACTATGTGGTCCCTTCACTGGAATAATCCAAAATGATTCACTAGCAAAACATTCAGTATAACCACATTCCTCCCCCCCATGTTACAGGGATATGGCTTCCTCAAAACTCTTGAGGTGTGACAAAAGTTACAAGATACACCATACAAGTCAACATTTTGTGGACAGATGACCATCAGACCTACATGAGCTGGTTAGACATCCCATTCCAAAACCATGACCATTAATATGGAGTTACCCCCCACCATGTTCATTAATATGGAGTTGTCCGCCCCCCTACCCCCCACCATGGTCATTAATATGGAGTTGACCCCCCACCTTGGCCATTAAAATGGAGTTACCCCCCTCCCCCATGGTCATGAATATGGAGTTTTCCCCCCACCATAGCCATTTATATGGAGTTGTCCCCCCACCATGGCCATTAATATGGAGTTGTCCCCCCACCTTGGCCATTAAAATGGAGTTACCCCCCCTCCCCCATGGTCATTAATATGGAGTTTTCCCCCCACCATAGCCATTTATATGGAGTTGTCCCCACACAATGGCCATTATTATGGAGTTGTCCCCCCGCCATGGCCATTAATATGGAGTTGTCCCCCCGCCATGGCCATTATTATGGAGTTGTCCCCCCACCATGACCATTATTATGCAGTTGTCCCCCTCCACCACGGTCATTAATATGGAGTTGTCCCCCCCACCATGGTCATTAATATGGAGTTGTCCTCCCCCCACCATAGTCAATATGGAGTTGTCCCCCCACCATGGCCATTAATATGGAGTTGTCCTCCCCCCACCATAGTCAATATGGAGTTGCCCCCCCACCATGGTCATTAATATAGAGTTGCCCCCCCACCATGGTCATTAATATAGAGTTGTCCCCCCACCATGGTCATTAATATGGAGTTGTCCCACCCACCATGGTCATTAATATAGATTTGTCCCACCCACCATGGTCATTAATATAGATTTGTCCCACCCACCATGGTCATTAATACGGAGTTGACCTGTAATATCCAACACTCCTCTGGGAAAGCTTTCTACAAAATTTTGGGGGCATCTGTGGCAATTTGTGCCCAATTGTGAGGTCAGGTAGCAATGTTGTATGAGAAGACCTGGCTCACTATTGGCGTTCCAATTTATCCCAAAGGTGATCAGTAGGGATGAGGTCAGGTCTCTGTGCAAGACACTCAAGTTCCTCCACACCAAACTGGTCACACCATGAGGGGAATTCACAATGGGTATCGTAGATACCCTTTAGAAACTGTCTGACCACAGTACCAAAATTGTCCCCATCCCCATGGCTACAGCAGCCTCCACGCTTCTGGAATAGCTCGCCACAAAATTTTGGAGGATGTCTGGTGGAATTTTTGCCCATTTGTGAGGTCAGGTACTGTTAGATGAGAAAAAAAAAAAAAGACCTGGCCTGCGGTGAACACTCTAGTTAATCTCCAAGGTGTTCAGAAGGAATGAGGTCAGGGCTCTGTGCAAGACATTTCAGTTCCTCCACACCAAACTGGTCACACAATGCCTTTAAGAAGTTGTCCTCCTCAACCATTGCTCATTAATAGGAAGTTGTCCCCTTTGTGACTATAAACATCCTTCACTCTTCTGGGAAGACTTTCCACAAGACGTTGGAGGGTGTCTGGGAATTTGTGCACATTTGTGAGGTCAGGTACTTGATGTTGGATGAAAAGACCTGGCTCATCTGTTGGCCCTCACGTTGGGCGCCAATTAAATACCTGGCTTGCAGTCAGCATTACAATCCATCCCAAAGGTGATCAGTGGGGATGAGGTCAGGGCTCTGTGAAGGACACTAGAGTTCCTCCAAACCAAACTGGCTTTGTACACATCACAATAATAATGAAAAGTATCTTCACCAAACTGTTACCACAAGGTTGGAAGACCACAATTGTCTACAAAGCATTTGTATGATGGAGAATTACCAGCACCTTTTACTGGAGACACCCGAACCCCATCATTTGGAGGGGGATCCATATATTTTTGTCCGTATGGTGTATTTGTATAACTTTTTAAAATAACCAGAATTGGGTTAAATTTAGGTCAGTTACAATTTGCATCTTCCCATCCAAGCAGGGAAACAGGGGGAGAGGAATCTGGGAACTGTCGGCTCCAAAATGTGTTGAAAGATGCAAGTAGAACAATTTGAAGGAATGCAGGGGAATTATACCAGTCTCACCTAGTAGTCCTTGCCGTTCGATCTTCTTCTTTGCCTTTTGGTTGGCCTCCATCTTTACCACCGCAGAGGCCGAGGGACCCACCAGCGAGGAGTTACCAGGAGTGCTCAGAGACAAGCTAGACTCATGGCTAGAAAGCCCGGGAAGGTCCTGCTCCCCTTCATCGCTGTCTGAGTCCTCATCATGGTCCTCATCTGCTGAGAAAAAGCATTTATTAAGCTACGCAGTTCAGAGGGAGTCATAGAAGAAATGGAAAACAACAGCAAAAAAAGAAAAAAAAAAAAAAAATTAAGAGCTCCTTCAAGTCCACCCAATTTTTATTATTTTTCCATTTTCTTTTTTGAACCTGTTTTAACAGAATATACATCTGGGTTGGATGCACTACCTCTGCAGGAAGTCTGATCCAAGTATCAACTACTCTTTTGGTAAAATACTACTTTCTGTGGTTAGTTTTGAACGTTCTTCCTGCTAGTTAGACAGCTAGTGGCTTTCGACCCATCTCTCCCTTGATAAAGGGGCTTTGTGAGCCTCTGAAACTGGTTGGCTTTTATCTTTACATCATATTTAATGAAGAAAAAACTCATACTGGACTGAACAAATTAGCTCAGTGTTCTCATTCTTCCAATCCTTCCGCTTCTAAAAAGTTCAGAAATCTAGCTATTTGTCCTTGTCTTCCCAGGGGGACCAGCACTCCTATTATACACTTCTACTTCTTGTCCCCGTGTTCTTGGGCTTCACTTCATATTGAACATAGCAGCATCTGAACACAGCCATCAGCAACCAGGTTGTCCCAGAATGAGCAAGGAACCCAATCACTTGCTATGGCCTCCTAGAGGACATGTTTTTCCATTATCCTATTGGTCATCTCCAATAATGAATTGCCATCTCTAGATGGCTTATCTTCCAGTTGGTTTTATGTCAACAGATGTTCATTAAGGGGATGGATTGCTCTGGCATTCAGAAGACTCCCCCACCTTAAAATGACAAACCAGAAAACTATGGCACACCTGGCAAATCTACTCACCGGCTTCAGCAGCCCCTTCTGAGCTGACCCCCGACCTCGGCCTTTCCTGCCCTTTCCTCTCCGCTTCCTCCATCTTTAGGCAGGACCCTTTATGGCGCGGCAGCTTCTTCTGCAGTTTGCTGGCGGAGAGGACATCCCTGCGATGGAAAGGGCCAGTGCCGGAGCCCAGCGCCTTGGTCTTCAGCTGGGAAACCTTTTGTGCCAGTTTGGACACCAGCTTGTTCTGAGGGCAGACCATCTTCTTACAGTGCATTTTAACCTGGGAAAGCAAAAACATTATTATTTAGACTTTGCCACCAACAGCTATATTACAACATTATGGGAAACCTTTAATTCTGCAGCCATGGTCCTGATATCACCGCTCCCATCCGAGGACATACAGGTACGTCCTAAGGATGGGGAATGGTTAAAGGGTAACCCCACTTTTGTGGGGAAAAAAAAAAAAAAAAAAACGCAAATAAGATGTAATAATGATTAATACTCAATTAGGCAGCATATATAAAATGTATCAAATGTATTAACTGTTTAATAACAGATTAAAAAATTATATATATATATACACACACATTAATATATGGACACGGCTGGGCTGTACTGTGGGGCATCATTAGGAGAACTCACCGCTTTGTGATCGGCGTCGCTGTAACTTTCCTCCGATGTTTTACTTTTCTTCTTCTTCGGCTCCCCATCATCACGCAGATCAGCGCACAGAAGGCTCAGGCTTCTACTCAGAGACCTAGGAGAAAATTAAATAAAAAAATCACTTATATATTTAAATGAACAGGATTTTCCTCGGTACTCTGTAGCCTAAAACCAATCATCAGAAATGCCGTCAAAGGAATTCCGCCTGAAACCCCCACAACGAATTTTCAGCAAAATGCGAGCTCCAGCCAATAAACACTCATAGAACACAACAATGGCTGCAGAAGGTTCAAATAATCATAATAAATTCTGTCAATAATACAAAAAAAAATTATATATATGTTGTGTTCTATATATATATTACATTCTGTAAAATGTAGTAGTATGATAATAAAAGAAAAAAGATAATACAATAAAAAAAATAAAATAACTTCTGTAAATTATTAGTAGTATAATAATAGTCAGAAATCGTTATTACAATTTTTACACGATTTATTATTTTATATTATACTACTACTAAAAGGCTTTACTATTGTTTGAATAAAAACATAAGTCGCATATCGGTGCTGCTAGTATCAATATTGAGATCATTTGTTAATTTAAGACCGAGTCTCTTTTTGGAGTACGGTGCTTACTAGTTAAAACCAGGTTTTTTTGCAATAAAATTACTTAGAACTCCCAAATATTTTTTTTTCTAACACCCTAGAGCAGGGATAAGCAATTAGCGGACCTCCAGCTGTTGCAAAACTACAAGTCCCATCGTGACTCTGCCTCTGGGTGTCATGCTTGTGGCTGTCAGAGTCTTGCTATGCCTCATGGGACTTGTAGTTCTGCAACAACTGGGAGGTCCGGTAATTGCATATCCCTGCCCTAGAGAATAAAATGGCAGCCATTGTAAAACTTTATGTCACACCGTATTTGCTCAGCGGTCTTACAAGCGCGATTTTTAAAAAAAAAAATCAGTTTGAGTTAAAAAAAAATAAGGCAGCAGTAAAGTTAGGCCAATTTTTTTCCATATTGTGAAAGATCATGTTACACCGAGTAAAATGATACCCAACATGTCACGCTTCAAAATTGCGTCCGCTCGTAGAATGGCGACAAACTGCAACATAAAATTCTCCATTGGCGACGTTTAAAAAATTCTACAGGTTAGCAGTTTTGAGTAGCAGAGGAGGTCTAGCGCTAAAATTATTGCTCTCACTCTAGCAATCACAGCGATACCTCACATGTGCGGTTTGCACACCCTTTTCATAGGTGGGCGGTACTTACATATGCGTTCGCTTCTGCGCGTGAGCTCGCGTGGAAGGGGCGCTTAAATTTTACCTTTTTTACTTTTTAATTTTACACTGTTTAAAAAAAAAAACACCACTTTTAGTCCCACTACAAGAAATGTAATAGAAAAAAGCATGAAAGGACCTCTTAAATATGAGATCTGGGGTCTCAGATCTCATATTTACAGTAAAATGCATAAAAAAAAAAAAATTGAAAAATGTAAATGCAAAAAAAACCCCAAAAAAACAGAGCCCTTTAAGACCATTGGGCGGAAGTGGCTTGTGACGTCGCTTCCACCCTGCCATGTTATGGAGCCAGGTGTCCACTCGGCTCGCGGACACTGGGGGGGGAACGGACCTGATCATCTCCGCCGCTGCTGGCGGGTCCGGTAAGTGGCAGAGATGACCGGAAAGCGGCGGGGGGTGGGCGGGGGGGGACACCTCCCTCAACAAAAGTGATCTTGCGCCAAATCCGCCGCTAAGACCACTTTTATTTTGTGCAGAATTGCCTGCAGAAAAAAAAGATACTGGGGCAATGGTAGCTAGCTGCTACCATAACAACAGTATTTCACTTCAAACGGCCGCCGTAATATGACAATAGATCAAATATGAATAGATCAAAATTGAGCAAATAAGGGGAGTTCATTGGTCGGATGTACATACACTTAAGAGACAGAGTAAAAAAAAAAAAAAAAAAAAAAAAAGGGGGGGGGGGGG
>BLSH010255506.1:157321-167706 GCA_018402905.1 Glandirana rugosa
GAGACCCGGGGGGGGGGGGGGGGTATTCATCTGATGGGGAATGAAGTGCAAAGACCTCTCAGCACTCTGCCCTCTCCTCCTCCCTGCACCCCTCTAATGAGCTCAGGTAGTGGAATTCTCCTTCATATTTCCCAATGTCCAGCATGGATCCCTGGAGATTTCCTCCAGCAACTGTCAGGAGTGCGCAGGCTTACAGATGGGGAAACTGACAGCAGAGAAGGGAAGGGAATGGGAAAAGCTGCAGACTTTACCGGAACCCAGAGGATGACTCCTCAGTCCCAATGTGGATTGGGGGAGGAAGGGGGTGACATGCAGGGAGCACTCTGCCCTTTTCTCTGTAGGTAAGGGAAGGACGGCCCATTGGCAACAAACGGGAAGGGCATTGGGTATTTAATGGTGGAGATCAGAGACTTAAAGCTGAACTCCTGACAAACCCCCGAAACACACAGAAGAAATCCATTCTGTACGCAGAGGGTTTACCTGCCAAACTTCAACCCTGCCTGGCCAGAGAGGAGGCCAGAGTTTCTCTGCTGCAGTTTCACTTTCACTTACAGTCCTCCTCCCCACCCCCCACCGTGTGATTGGACAATGGAAGGAGAAGCATATGACTGATGAGCTCATCTCTCTGTCACTCTGCTCTCTCCTCCAATCATCATGGTTCTTGCACAGCACATGCAGTTGGATTCTTGTGCTGCTTCTTGCTCCCCCTTGTGGAGCTCTGCTGTACAATACTGTAATTGGCTGATATCAAGTGACACTCAGGTATTTACACCGCCTAAAAACAGTGAATAATAAAATGAAGTACAAAGCGGTATTAAACCCAAAACCAGAAATGTCACATATTGCAGATTACTAATCATTAGATGCGGCGGCTGCATTTGTTTTCTTTTTTTTTCTCTCTCTCTGTTGTCACCTGGTGATCTGGCCAGTAACACCTCCTGTATTAGAGCGCCCCCCACTCTGGAGGAAGGAGCACAGGGGGCACCTTTGGACAGCAGCATGGCCAGTCTGAGGGGGCAAGGAGGGTGGGGGGGTGGGGGTGGTGGTTGGAGTGTTAGACTAGCAGATTTAGATACACTAACATGTTGAAACCAAACTCCAGATCACACTTCATAATCAGTTACACTAACAGTTTTGCTCCTTTTGGGATAAAGTTTGTACATGAATAAATAAAAGCTGATCATTGTAAGCACCCCCGTCAGTGGTAAATGGTTTGTCTCATCCCTCTAACTGCTACAATTACAGGACAGCTTTTGAAAAAAAACAAAAAAAAACAGACTTGCTGGCGTGATCACCAGGTGAGAATAAAGGAAAGAAAGCCTAAAATAGAAAACGAATGCAGCCGTCACATCTAAGCATGGGTAATCTGCAATATAAGAAATGTTTGACACAGATCTGACCAATCCTGTGCGTAGATCATGCAAGGCAAAGCATTACAATGAATTATCTGCCGTCCTTCCCAGCTTACACGAGGCTGGGGGGCTCCTCCACCCAGTGACTGGGCACCCAACCAACCACATCACAGACCGGGGGGGGGTTCACCGCTCACTCTCACAATGATCAAAAGCCTTGCGGTTCCCACCAGCAAGTGACAGGGAGACGGCTTCTATCCCTCCGCCCCACCCCCACAACAGCATGTCTAACACTTTACAGACCCTTAGTCCCCCCCCCCCCCCCCCAAACCCTTAGAGTGTAATTAATGAAAAAAAAAAAAAATCACAAAAAATAAGAGACACATGTTTCCAGTTTCATCTCAATTCTTCGTCCATTTAATCCCCATAAATACTTTAGAATAGTTCCAGAGATCCCCATGCTCATATATTTCTTTTATCTACAAGTGATGAGCCCAGAATGAAAGAACACATTCCTGGCATCCCTTTAGATGTGCATGTTGGTTACTGAACGGTGCAGAACGAAGCCATGCTGATCATTTGCTTTATTACGGTTCCAGAAGGTCTGATAGAACGTCATCAAGTAACTGATGGGCAGATGGCATAGCTAAAGTTCAGCGCCAGTTTCCTTGTGTCAGGAGAACACTGGGCATAGCGCAGATGAGGGCCCAAATCGCATAGAGATGCGCAAGCCCACAGGTGCTCATTTTCCTGGGCATACCCATGTGCACACCCACCGCCGATACTGGAGTCAAATACTTATAGCAGGAATACACGGTTACAAAAACTGGCCAATGGCTCGACTGCCGACCAACGAAACACAGTGCTAATTTCGTCAACTAAAACATTTTAGTCAACTAAATTATGACTAAAACTAAAATGGCATTTTAGTCAAAAGACTAAGAGTAAAACTACATTGAAATTTGACATTAAAACAATGGTCTGTAGTGATGTTCATACCTCAATACCATAAACAATAACATTACATTTTTCTCTTCAGCAGTATAAAATGAGTTTGGAAATTGTAGATAAATGCATTACAATGTAACTACGCCCATTCGATTTTATGAGTTTCAGTCGACTAAAATGAGTTTCAGTCGACTAAAATGAGTTTCAGTCGACTAAAATGAGTTTCAGTCGACTAAAATGAGTTTCAGTCGACTAAAATGAGTTTCAGTCGACTAAAATGAGTTTGTCGACTAAAATGAGTTTGTCGACTAAAATGAGTTTGTCGACTAAAATGAGTTTGTCGACTAAAATGAGTTTCAGTCGACTAAAATGAGTTTCAGTCGACTAAAATGAGTTTCAGTCGACTAAAATGAGTTTCAGTCGACTAAAATGAGTTTCAGTCGACTAAAATGTCCTGGAGATTTAGTTAACCAATTAAGACTAAAACAGTTGCAGAAGACTAAAATGGGATTAAAACTAAAATGGTATTTTAGTTCCTAAGACTAAAACTAAATCAAAATTTGCTGGCAAAATTAACACAGACGAAACAGCGGTCGGTGGTCAAAAACGTTGCAGGAATACACGGGTAGAAGATCGGCCGATCGCTCGACCTCCGAGAGGTCGTCGGTCAAAAACGGTCCGCTTATGCTTGATATGTTCAAGAGATTTTTTTTTACTGCCGACCTTCACACCAACGCATAGAATATCATTCGTTAACGACACAACACACGTTTTCCAATCTGTTTTTTTCGTTCACCATATCGGGTATTATTTGCTGGGCAACAATGGTTAGAATATCGGCTGATCGTTTGCCGAACGGAAATTTTCGGCCGCTATTCTCGTGTATTCCTGCCATAAGTGCAGCAGTTGTCTGATCTACAGCTCTCCCTCTGTTCCTGTATCTGACTGCTGTGACCCGGCTCATCCTGCCCACGATTGAACGTTACCTGCCCTGACCTCAGCTTGTCTCTGGACTCCACTTGTTCTCTGCTCTCCTGCAGTGTTGCTGACCTCTGCCTGTATCCTGACCATTCTCTTGCCTGCTGCCCATGCCTGTATCTAAACTACATTTAACATTTCCAAGGTGTTTCAGCTGCTACTTAATTAGCGTGCAATTAGATTTGAAAAGCCGGGGGTGGGGGGGTGTCTTACCTTTCGCATCTTTCGTCTGGTCCTGTAGAGCCAGGTCTGCGAGCTCGCTGAGTAGAGCAATCCCATGGATCCCTGAGCTGGAGGGCGAGGACAACGTTTGGGCTGGAAGGAAGGAGCCCTTGTCCTCCTCGGAGGGAAGTTCCCCCAGGGAGATACTGGCCGCTATGAGGGTTTCCAGGCTGTAGAGGGCCTCCTGGTGGTCGGTGACCTCCGGTGAACAAGGTGCGGAAGATGTGAACAGCTCCTCCTCCTCAACCTGAGGTTCTCCCGCCTCCAAATGCTCCGCCACGTCCTGCAACAAAGCCTGGTCCACCTCATCCTGCTTCACCTCTTCCTCCTC
Organism: Glandirana rugosa; assembly: GCA_018402905.1. Classification (NCBI taxonomy): domain Eukaryota; kingdom Metazoa; phylum Chordata; class Amphibia; order Anura; family Ranidae; genus Glandirana; species Glandirana rugosa. The sequence goes on from BLSH010255506.1 coordinate 161,153, forward strand.
CTCCGCAGCGATGGGGGTGGCGATGGGGGCGGCGGGTGAACCCTCCGAAATATTTGGCAACTGCTCCGCCGACGCGTCCTGAAAATCACAACCGTCGTCGGGCCCCCTCGCCTCCTCCACCAAGGTGTTCTCTGGTTCCGCTTCTTCCTCCGCCTTTGCGTCCTCCTTAGGCTGGTCCAGGCTCTCGCCAATGGAGGCTTCGCCGCAGTCCGGGGACTTGGGGGCTTCTTGGCTACATAACTCGCTCAGGTCCGTCTCCCCTAAACGAGGCAGCTCTTCGCTGGCCTCCAGCGGCTCCTCCGCGGCGGGGGTGCTGCAGGGGGATTTTTTAGAGGGTGTAAACGTCCTGGACTGCTCGGGTTCCGCCGCCGTGGATGCCGTTTGCATAGTTTCGGTGTCAGCGGGGTCCGCGGAGTGCACGTGGTGGGGAGACGGAGAGGTATAGGACTGGACGACATCTGGATAGGTGTATCCGGGAGGCAGATCTGCAGAAAAAGAGAGGAAGTCAATAAGTTTTTTCTTAAGGATAAAATTACTTTTTTTTTTTTTTTTTTTCTTCAACAAAAACTTTTTTTTTTCAATTATTTAAGGCCTACGCCTTTAAAGTTGGACAACAAAAACTTTATCGAAATATTTTCCTCAATAGCTACAAAAGAACATAAAATCTACTGTGTGTGCACCAAAACGCCTTTACATTCCCAGATATTACCTTGTAAAAGTAGCAATGACATCATCACTGTGCTGTACATAGAGTAGAGCTGTGGGAGGGGCTCCAACAGGCTCCACCCACCGGAGAAAAATATAGGAGGGGGCGGAAGAGCAGTCGCCCTGCAGAAGGAGAGCATGCAGAGATGTGGGAGGGGCCTGTCCGGCTCCACCTACTACAGGAGGGGCGGAGACAAGACCAGTCACCCCTGCACAAGAGCAGAGCTGTGGGAGGGGCCCATCAGGCTCCACCCACTACAGGAGGGACAGAGACCAGACCAGTCCCTGGGTAGTGAGTGGTCTTTATTACAGGAAGTCTCAAACTGGATTACTGCACAGATCTGGAAGAAATCAGATTCCAGAAGACACAGGATCAATGGATTTATTATCCCGGAGTTCAGATTTAAAATGTATATATAGGCTTACTCCTTTTTTGGCTGGCTGTGTCCCCATTGCCGAGACTTTCCTTCACTTCCTGTCTTGGAGACGCAACAGGAAGTGAACTTAAAGAGTAGTTCCACCCAGAATTTTTTTTTTTTGGGCATCCATTCTTAATACTAAATAGATGTAACCTTTTGTTTCCTTACTTTCAAACCGCCTAGTAATTCCATCTATTTTTTACTCACAATTTCGTTTCTCTCACTGCTGGACTTTTCCATTTTAGGTGAGGGCATCTGAAGCCCAACCTGGGTCTCCTGGCATCTCTTCCTGAAAGAAGTGCATGGTGGGTAACCATCATGCACTCCACGATCTCGGTCCGCCTTAAATCGTGTCATTTCCTGTCTGGAAATAACACGATTTTACAGTACAGGGAAGCCCACTGACTCCTGGGAAATGAGTCACATCTCCCAGGAGGCCAGGCGAAGCAGGAAGTGAGGAAAAGAGCCTAGGACCTAAAAGGGGCAGATTACAGAGAACACCTAGCAACAAGCAACAGGGTGAAAATTAAAAAAAAAAAAATTTCCTTCAAAAGGTAAGTCTATATAGGCAAAGGACTTGAATGATGTTAAAAAAATAATTTCTGGGTGGAACTCCGCTTTAAATCTCTACAAAGCGAGAGAGTGTTTTCTCTCAGATGTGCCCTATTAGATTTCACCTACAATCCTGTTCACAAAAAAAATGGTGGTAAAACAGAGAACGATTTTCAGGAACACGGGGGGACCCCCATTTTTAAGGCGCCCCCTATCTTTATTTTACAAAATTTGGATTTTCAGTTAGACTGGAGTTCTTTTTAGAAAATGTTCCCTAAAAGAAGAAGATAGTCTTAAAACTCCATTATTTTATTGGGATGGGGGCAGGGAGGGAGGCGGTGGGTGGTGTGCTGGGGTGGTGGTTAGAAACTGGTGATCTGCCCCAGTCGGGTAAAGGTGCACACATTTTAATATTGTACAAAGCTATAAACAGGTTGGGAACAGAGCAAAAAAATAACTCAGTCAAGTCAATAGGAGCTGCTACCCTGCCTGGCTTTTGACCTAACTGTGCCAACAAGAGGAGCAGTTGGCCATGTACACGTAATTTGTAAGGGAGCTCAACATTGGAGAGGAACTAAAGATTTAATTGGCCAATTCAAGCGATCTGAACATCTGCAGAAAATGTTAGTTTCTTGGCTGTCGTTGGCTTCCAAACTTTCAGTCACTGACCCAAAACCAAAGACTTGACTGCTGCAGCTACGACTTGGGGTCAATGGCTTGGAAGACACCAAAGCCACGCATTGCCATAGCATTTTGGGATGGAGGTCAGGGTTGGTGGCCTAAGCGTCTTTTAGCCAGAATTTAGTTTTCATGAATACGAAGGGCCAAGGTCAGTCCCAGAACCATGCAGAGTTCTCCACCACAGCCAGGCCACCTCCTTGACCAGGGAAGGAGCAACAAGAGAGGGAGTTGGTCACCTACACATTTCTAAGGGCACTCAATACTGGAGAGGAGCTAAATAAATTTAAATTGGCCAATTTCAGGGATTTTAACAAGTGCAGAGACCTATCAAAAATGTAAATTTCCTGGCGGTCACTGGCTTCAATATAATTAGTAGCTGACCCTTTTCTGCTGCAATTACAGTACGTCCCGGGGTCAATGGCTTGGAGGACACCAAAGCCATGGACTGCCATAGCATTCTGGGACAGAGGTCAGGTTTGGCAGCCTAGACAACTTTTAGCCAGGGTTTCATTTTCACGACTATGAAGGCCCAAGGTCAGTCTCAGAACCATCCTGCGTTTTCCACCGGGACCGGGCCTCCGCCTTGACCAGGCGACAAGCATGCAATCCCCGGTGGAGGGGCTTTAACATGGGAAGGACAGACAATGAGGAATGCAGTTGGAGAAAAGAGAGGAATGATAAAAGGAGAGCAGAACTGTGGAAGCCTTAGATAAATGAACTGAAGACTGCATGAAAGGGAGGGCGAGTGATTGAAGATGGGGGAAGATGGATGGACAGAAGGGGGCTGGATGGATTAGACAAGTTGTGAAGATGGATGCCGGCTGCGGGATTCATTACCCTGGCTGTTTTCTGGGTGTTTATGCAGCTGACACAGACTAAGGAGCAGGAAATAAATGGCATCTTGCTCTTTCGTAAAAGGCTCTGAAGGTGCCCCGCATTGCCAGCAACCCCCCCCCCCTCCCCATGCACCCGTCATCAGAGGGTTATTAATGGCCTTCTTCCACCCTCTTGACAGCATGGCCAAATGAAGAGCATATCCGTCCTCGGGCCTGTGCAAGGACTGCTCAAGGAGACCACATTGACTTGGGCGCCAACAGCACTAACAAGTGAAAGATCCCTTGTTGTTGCCCATAGTAACCAATCCAAAAACTGCTCTCCATGTTTCCAGTGGAGTGCAGGGCAACTGACGGTAGATGTTAAAAGTCCCATCTTGTTCCACTCTGTCACCATAGCCAAACAAAGGGCATATCTGTCCTCAGGCCTACCCCCAGGCAAGGACTGCTCATGCAGACCACATTGGCTTAGAACCTTGGATGCCCACAGCACCACAGAGTAAAGGGCCTTTGTCACCCATATCAACCAATTGAAAAACAGTTTTCCATGTTTCCAATGGTTTACAGGGCCATCGATGGTAGATGTTAATAGTCCTGTCTTCTTCCACCCTCTTGACAATATGGCCAAATCAGGAGCATCTCTGTCCTTGGGGCCTAGCCCTATGCATGGACTACTCAAAGACATCTCGTTGACTTATAACCTTGAGCTCCAGCAAGGGAAATATTCCTTGTTGTTGCCTGTAGCAACCAATTGAAAAACTGCTCTGTGTGTTTCCGGGCGGGGGGGAACCAGGATCATTGACGATAGATGTTAATTAGTCTTATCTTCTTCCACCCTCTTGACAATATGACCAAATGGGGATCGGCTCTGTACTTGGGCCTAGCCCCATGCAAGGACATCGCGTTGACTTATAACCTTGGGCTTTCTACTACTTTCTATGTTTCTAGTGGAGTAAAGGACCAACAAAGAGACATTACAAGTCCTATCTTCTTCCATTGTCTTGACAACATGGCCAAATGAAGAGCAGATTTACCCTTGAGCTTAGCCTTGTGCAAGGTCTGCTCAAGAAGCCCACATTGACTTATAACCAGTAACCACACCAATGAGGGGGAGATACCTTGTCACCCATAGCAACCAATCCAAAAGCTGCTCTCCATGTTTCCAGTGGAGTACAGGACCATTGACGATTGACATTAAAAGTCCTAGCTTTTTGTTGGTCCAATCTACAAAAACCAAGGGAGCAGCTGAACTATTCCAGCTGTGGCCAGTTGCTTGGGTCATTGGGTTCTACTTTACCTTTGGGTGTCACAAATTAACCACAAATGGGCAAGTGTCCCAATTTCCACTCCTAACTTTCCAATGCATTCTAGAAATGGGCTGGTGGCCACAGGTACAACAATTATTCCTGCTTGAGGCATGCAGCCCAATATCAAAGAAAGGTTTTGTTGGCCATTTAAGATTCTTGGTCTTGGATTGGGAATGTGAATGAGGTCTTCACTGGTTGTTCGGTTCAACAAGACCAGGTTTTGTTGGCCATTTAAGATTCTTGGTGAAGGATTAGGAATGTGAAGGAGGTACCCCCTGGTTGCTAGGTGCAACAAGAAATCCTGGTTACTTTGGACCCTAAAACTTATAAATGAGGCCCGATGTGTCTTTAGAACACTTACGGTCTTGTTGCCCCTAGTATCCCTTCATGACCCACCGGAAACAAGAACATGAGAATCTATGGGTTGCTGTGGGCATCAGGAAGCGCTGTCCATCAACGCTTATGTATAAAGCCAATTCTACCCAGGAGGGTCCATTCTCCTCCCGTTCTGTGTTCCCAGTCCAACACAGCGTGGCCACAGCCACTGAAAGAACCCTGAAAACACGCAGTCATGCCGCTTCCCAGAATACGGACGGCGGGACTGTGGAAGTCTAATTTTAACTCCATGAGTGTTTGATGGCGCTAGAAAGCGGCTGCAATGATTCAGCCGGGAGCTGGCAGGACCTACAGAGGAACAGAACAGATTTCCAAGCATACGCGGAGAGGAGATGTGGTGACAAATTGGCCTTGCGGCATGCAAATATGTTTTTAATTTAAAAGGCAATCAATAGCACTGTGCAATCCGTTTAATGGGATGGCGGGTTCTTGCCCCACCCTCCCTCTCCCGGCTCGCCTGTGAAGTTTTTTTTTTTTTCCCGTCTTTGAAGCCACTGTTAACCTCTTTACTGCAGAAGGCTACAAATTAGGCTTCAGCCGCGCAGCCAAGGAGCCGGTCACGTCTTTCCAGTAACAGATTCTATTTTATTCCGCTTACTCTACAAATCAGGAGAACTGAGGGCTTTGTCCGGCCTGAGTACATAAATGGAATGAGCGCGGCCGACATGGACTGACTGATAGAAATGGGCATACCGTATTTGTTTAGGTAGTCTGCTTGCGGCAGACCCCTCTCTTCTAAAAGTCAGATTGGTGTGGCTGATATCAGATAAGGGATTAAACCGGTACATAGCCCTCACTCCTCCAGTGGAAGGCCAAAGGGTTTGTAAATCACTTAACAGCCCTTGTATATAGATGTAAAGCTTTAAACATAGTCCTTTATTCTATTAACCTCCTTCAGAGGGGGTCAGGGCTGTGTAAAGTCTAAACCCTTATCGGATATCAGACACACCAAGGCCGGCTATTAGAAGAAGAGCCTGTCATAAATAACTACTTAAATAATGAAGCACAGTATGAGCATACTATAGAGCTTATGTAGTTAAACGTAGCAGACACCTCTTCTGACAGCCAATTGGTGTGGCCGATATCAAATAAAGGTTTATACCATTACACAGCCCTCACTCCAATGAAGGTTAATAGACTGGGGGTCTGATAATCACCTAACAGTCCCTGGATATAGATGGGAAGTCTTAAACGTGGCCCTTCAGCCTATTAAACTCCGTTAGAGGGGGTGAGGGCTGTGTAAAGGTCTAAACCCTTATCGGATATCAGACACACCGAGGCTGGCTGTTGGAAGAGGGGCCTGCCATTAGTAACTACCTAAAAAATAATGAGAAAAAGACGGCAGTGAAAAGATACAAAGATGAATTCGAGATACATACGAACACGACACGAAGTAACAAATCCATCAATGAGTACTGTCCGAGAAGATTGTCGTCCGTACAGACTCTAGTCTATTCCCAAATTTGAAAATGTGTCGGGAGTGGAGAAGTTACCTCCAATTATACGACTTCCCGACAGATAACTATTTTTACCTTTCAGAAATTGAGATACGTACGAACATGACGCGCAGTAATAAAAAATCCATCAATGATTACCGTCCGGGGAGAAGGTTGTCGGTCGGAGCCACACAGACTATAGGCTATTCCCAAATCTGGAAATGT
>BLSH010255506.1:218304-230113 GCA_018402905.1 Glandirana rugosa
CCCCCCCCCCCCCCCCACATCTAATGATTGGGAAGCTGCAATATATTACATTTCTGGTTTTATGTTCAATACCACATCCTTCAGGAGATGGAGATTTAAGGAGTGGCCACTAGGTGGAGCCAATGCTGACCTCCTATCCAAAATGCTACCTGCCTGGCCATCAAGCTGGCAGAAAAGGAGTTCCACCTTTTCACAACTCAGGAGTGCAATTGGGAGACAGGGACAGAATGTTGTCACCTGGTGCTCCATTTTGGGGAGAAATCCCCGTCCCCTCCAGGTCCGCACTCATCCCATCAAAGTCGTGGGCGGCTTCCCCTCCCGGCCAACCCGGTCTTCCTGTCCCGATTTGCTGGTAGGAGAAGCAGGAAGACAATAGCCAATCTTGATTTGCTAATGTCACAAGTGGGTGGGACCAAACCTTTTAAAGCCAATTAGAGCCTCATGTGCTTAAAATAAATAAATCGTAAAAATCTAGGCGTCCGGCGCCCCGCATGGAGATTAGGGGGGCAGCGCCCCTGTGCCCCTTATGGACCGGCCGCCGCTGGTTGTCACCCTGTCACTGAACAAGGACCGCCCTGGCGGGATCAACGGGCATTATTCACACTTTACTAAAAGCAAATGTTTCCTGACCCAGTATAGAGCAATCATCCCAAAGGCAGCCAGGAGAGCGGCATTTTCAGGCGAGGATCTCCGGTTGTTAATAGATTCGCTCAGGCTCCAGATTTACACCGGGCTCTGTAATATACGGATGAGCAGGTTGCGTTGGGAAGTTTACAGTCACGCCGTGTACATAGGTGATCAATGGCGGCCGGCCGGATTGAATACAGATGCTGCTAATACTCTTTCCATGTAATTGTTCTCAGATCCGCCGGAGTGTTAACAAGTACAGAGCGTTCAGCTACTGCCAATTCCAGAGGCCAGACTGGATTTGGGGGGGGGGGGGGGTTAATTACTAAAATATCACCGCTTGTACTTTCCCCTTAAAGGGGCCTTGTCCTCGGATAAGTACATAGGCTCCCATAACCGTCCTGAAAAATGCCAGTTCCCTGGCTGCAATGCAGATTAAGAGCTGAATACTTTACAGCAGTGTTCCCCAACTCCAGTCCTCAAGGCCCACCAACAGGTCTTGTTTCCAGGATTTCCCTCAGATGAATCAGCTGTGGTAATTACTAAGGCAGTGAAACTGATCAAATCACCTGTGCAAAATAACGGAAATCCTGAAAACATGACCCGTTGGTGGGCCTTGTGGACAGGGTTGGGGGAACACTGCTTTACAGAACAACGCATGCTTATCGGGAATGGGGGGGGGGGGCTGCTTCACACCGGGTGCATTGATCAACGCAACACCATACGGAAAACGGTGCAACGTTACGCTGGACACAGGGAGGGAATAAAATGTTATTTTGTGACATTTCAATAAAGTTAAATTAAAAAAAAAAAAAAAAAATGATAATATAAATATATATTTATATTATCAATGGTAATGATGCTGTTGAAAATAACAAAATAGAGATAAAATATCAACAATGTGATCATTGATAATAGTAACCAAAATATTTTATTATTATTAATTTATTTATTTTATTATTTATTTAATTATTAATAATTTATTTATTTTTTATTTATTTTATTATTATTAATACATTTATATTATTTAATTGTTATTAATTTATTTATTTTTTATTTATTTTATTATTATTAATTTATTTATTTTATTATTATTAATAATAAATTTAAATAAAATGTATTTTAAGAATCACGCAATTGTTAAAAATCTTAAAGCACCCCTCCAGTGTTTTTCTGAAGGCCTGTGCGGTAAATCGGGGTAATGTGGCCGAGCGCCCAGTCTGATGGCGTCCGCGGTCACCTTCATGTCAAGAGTTACAATAAACAGCCACAAAATTGCACTTTGTAAAAATAAATCGGTCACTTCCCCTTTAAGAAGGGGAAAAGGCAGCCGTTTCCTCGGTACAACTTGTCATCCACGTTTCCTCCCCGCTGGATGGAGAAGTGGAGGCAGCTGAGAGTGACCCCGCGTCCCAGGCCACACCCTGTCCACACCCATGGCGTGGCACCGGGGACACGCACTCCCTACTGGCCATGTGTATTGGACATAAACCGCTACTTAAAGGGACGGTCCATACAAAGATTGCATCGCTCACTTAAGATATTGAACATAAAAAGGCTCATTGTCCTCAGTGCGCTTCATACAAATACTTCTGCCCGTTACATTGTGACGGAAATGGCAGCGCCCAGCATACAAGGTTATTAATATGTACATTCTGCAAGCAGGCCACACCCCCAAGTACATGAAACCTACATAGGAATGCCATGCTATGCCAGGTCTGAGCCAAGGACCAATGACAAGCAAAGACAGAATTCTGTATATTTTGTTCTTTTTCTGGATCAACCTAAAGCTGAAGTTTAATCTGCTAAATATTTTCCTTCCCTGGTTCCCCCCCCCTCTTCAAGGCGATAAAAAAAGATGTCGAAATAAACTCGGTTTCATCACAAACCTTATTTTAGACCCAATGGCATCACTGGGTCTTTGTGCTTCTCTATGCAATGCAGGCAGATCATGGCTGGTGGGAGGGGCCAGTGAGGGGGGGGTGGGCTGTACACATCTTCCAGGCAACGTCACAGCACCCAGCCTCAGTCCTGACGCAAGCAGTGGGAGGAGTTATGCAAATATACTAAAAGCAGCTTCAAATGCCTGCTTCCAATGACGGTGTGAACACGGCCTTAGAGTGTTACAGAATTAAAAATACAACTGAAGCCCCTCAAATCCGACCACCAGAGGCAGCGACACAGACCAAGTCTCTTTTAATAGCCATTTACATAGAAGACACCCACCAAAATCTCACGCAAGCTCTAACATGGTGAAGTCATTTTCCAAGATTTGTCACTCTGCAGCTGTCATAATCCCCGGTGATCCTGCCATGAAGGACCTTGAATAGGAACTTCCTGTTCCAGGGTGACAACGCTTGGTCCCAGTCTCCCAATTGTGCCCCTGTGTTGTCACCTTGTCACACAGACATGCATTTCAAAACTCATGAAGGCGGCAGGGCCTATTGTTACAGGCCACGTTACACAGGCCACGTTACACAGGCCCACTATTGTTACCATCAGGAAACCCCGCTCCCAGAAATTCCATGAAGCAATCACTGGAGGGCACGGGGACAGGAAGGAGAGGGCCACGGGGACAGGGAGGAGAGGGCACGGGGACAGGGAGGAGAGGGCACGGGGACAGGAAGGAGAGGGCACGGGGACAGGAAGGAGAGGGCACGGGGACAGGAAGGAGAGGGCACGGGGACAGGAAGGAGAGGGCACGGGGACAGGAAGGAGAGGGCACGGGGACAGGAAGGAGAGGGCACAGGGACAGGAAGGAGAGGGCACAGGGACAGGAAGGAGAGGGCACAGGGACAGGAAGGAGAGGGCACAGGGACAGGAAGGAGAGGGCACAGGGACAGGAAGGAGCTGCAAAGAGGCTGCAGGAGATCAACAGTGCTGAGACGCAACAAACTGAGGGGAAATGCACAAAAAAGGAATTGGTTCACTTTGCTTTAGTATGCTGTCCATCAGTCTTTACGTCTACTCTTCTATGTAACAATGTAACATTAAACAGATTTCTATTAGGTTTGACCTCTCACCTCCAATTTTGGCCCAGAGGTTGCAATGCCAACCAAATGCAATGTCATTGTTTTTTTAGTATAACGTTTAAAAAAAAAAAAAAAAAAAAAGACCAAAACGATGTCCATCCAATTCCTCCTCCAGTGTTCATCCAGAGGCAGAAGTATCAATTAAATGTTTTGTAACAGCTATTTGTTTACAAACAACCAACGGATTTCCATCGAATTGGTAATCCTTGATGAACTCTGGAGTTTTAATATCAAATATTTTATAAGTTTTTTTTTTTATTGATTTAAAACAAAACCAACTGCTGCCCATTACATTCCCTCTCCAGTGTTCATCCAGAGGAAGCTCAATCAAATAATTTAAAATGGTTATGGGTTTTTCAAACAAATCCATCTGATGTCCATCGAATTGCTACCTCTGGAGGTTGAAAGTCAATCAAATATTTTCTAATAGTTTTTTATTGTTACAAACTAAACTGGCTGCTGTCCATTCCATCCCCCCTCCAGTGTTCATCCAGAGGAAGGGCAGTCAATTAAATAATTTAAAATATTTATTGGTTACAAACAAATCCATCTGTTGTCCATCGAATTGCTGCCTCTGGATCAACACCAGAGGTTGAAAATCAAATAATCTTTTAATTGTTACAAACAAAACCAACTGCTGTCCACCCCATTCCCCCTCCAGTGTTCACCCGGAGGTAGAACAGTCAACTAAATAATTTCTAATTATTACTTATTGTTCCATTGTCACAAAGCGGCTGATGGCCATTAAATTGCCACCTCAGGATGAACACTGGAGGGTGAACACTGGAGGGTGAACACTGGAGGGTGAACACTGGAGGGTGAACACTGGAGGGTGAACACTGGAGGGTGAACACTGGAGGGTGAACACTGGCCAGTTTTGTTTGAAAATGTGCAACAATGTAACAGTAAATGACTAAAATGTTTGGCTGGCTTTGATACCTCTGGATAAACAGCGGAGGTTAATTAAAAGCAAAAACAAATATTTAATAGTTGTTTATTGTTACAATGTTACAAACAAAACCAGCTGCTGACCATCCAATTCCTCCTCCAGTGTTCATCCAGATGAACAGTCAACCAAATATTTTCACAAACAAATCCATCCGATGTCCATTGAATTGCTACCTCTGGATGAACACTGGAGGTTGAAAGTCAAACATCTTCTGCTGTCCATCCCATTCCTCCTCCAGTGTTCATCCAGAGGAAGAGCAGTCAATCAAATAATTTAAAAAATATTTATTGGTTACAAACAAAACCGTCTGTTGTCCATCAAATTGCTACCTCCGGATGAACACTGGAGGAGTAAAGTCAAATATTTTCGAATGATTTTTTTATTCTTACAAACAAAAACCAACTGCTGACCCTCCCATTCACTCTCCAGTGTTTATCCAGAGGTAGAACAGTCATACAAATATTTTCTAATTATTTAATGGTTACATTGTCATAAAGCGGCCGACGTCCATTAAATTGCCACCTCCGGATGGACACTGGAGGTTGAACTGGATGGGCATTGGCCGGTATTGTTTGTAACTATGCAACAATGTAACAGTAATTAACCATTTGATATTTGGTTAGCTTTGATACCTCTGGATAAACAGTGGAGGTTGAAAGTCATTCAAATATTTTAAGTTATTTAATGTTACATTGTTGCAAAGTTACAAACATATCTGGCTGATGTCCATCAAGCCGGCTGGCTCTGGATAAACAAACAGTGGAGGAAACTCAACCAAATATTTTGTAATATTATTTAATGTTTTTCAGCCAAAACTGGCTGCTGTCCCATCCAATTCATCCCCCAGTGTTCATCCAGAACACCTATGTCAAACACAAGGCCCGCGGGCCAAATGCGGCCCTCCAGGCCTTGTCATGAGGCCCTCAACATGGTTTGGTCTTCAGAAGACCAAAACATGTTCAGCTCTGAACCTCCCAAAAAGCTGAATCTGGACACCCTGGGTGCAGCCGATTGATCAACAGTTTTGTTTGTAACTTTGTAACAAATGATTAGGAAATGTTTGGTTGACTGTTCTTCCTCTGGATGAATGCTGGACAGCAGACAGTTTTTTGTTTGTAACATTAAATAACTGGGACAGAATAATTGGTTGAGTTTCAACTTCCACTGTTTATCCAGAGCCTGAAATTTGATGCATTTTTGTTTGTAACTTTGCAACAATGTAACATAAAAAAAAAATCTGGTTGGCTTTGCTGCTCCTGCATGAACACTGGAGGGTTTCAATCTCCAGTGTTCATCCAGATGTAGCAAGGCAATGGACATCAGGTAAAGTTGTAACAATAAATAATGGACAATATTTGGTTGACTTTTCTTCCTCTGGATCAGGGGTGTCAAACTCCATTTCATAGTGGGCCGCATTAGCAGTATGATTGCCCTCAAAGGGCTGGTTGTATCTGAGATGCGTTATGTGCAGGGTCCAGGGGTGCCCTGTGTACAGAGTGCAGGTTTCAGGGGTGCCCTGTGTATCAAGCGCGCCGTGTACAGAGTGCAGGTTTCAGGGGTGCCCTGTGTATCAAGCGCACCGTGTACAGAGTGCAGGTTTCAGGGGTGCCCCCTGTATCAAGCGCACCATTTACAGAGTGCAGGTTTCAGGGGTGCCCCCTGTATCAAGCACGCCGTGTACAGAGTGCAGGTTTCAGGGGTGCCCCGTGTATCAAGCATGCCATGTACAGAGTGCAGTTTTCAGGGGTGCCTCGTGTATCAAGCGCACCGTGTACAGAGTGCAGTTTTCAGGGGTGCCCCCTGTATCAAGCGCACCATTTACAGAGTGCAGGTTTCAGGGGTGCCCCCTGTATCAAGCATGCCGTGTAAAGAGTGCAGGTTTCAGGGGTGCTGAATGCAGGGTCTCGGAGTGCCCTGTCTGCCGAGTGCAACCCCACCCCCAGAGCATCCTCCAATCTCTCTACCTGACTCAGCTCCTAGTACCTCCCTATGTAGACTGCTCTGCCTTGCTTTGCAGGGAGATCATTCTCTCTGATTCTGGAGATTTGTCCCCACCATGCCCTGCCATGAGTGCTTGCAGGGATCTGTTCATTCCTGAGAGCAAAGCTGTCCCTTGTAAATACAACAGCACAATGCGGTTCATCTAGATCAGGGATGTGCAATTGGTGGACCTCCAGCTGCTGCAAAACTACAAGTCCCATCATGCCTCTGGGTGCCATGCTTGTGGCTGTCAGAGTCTTGCTATGCCTCATGGGACTTGTAGTTCTGCAACATCTGGAGGTCCGCTAATTGCATATCCCTGCTCTAGATGAACACTGGAGGTGGAAAGTCAAATACTTTGATTGTAAAAATAAAAAAACCATCACAAAATATGCAGTTGACTTTCATCCTCAAAAGGTTCATCCAGAGGAAGACCGGTCAACCAAATATTCTCCAATACTTAATCAATATTACATATTTGGCTTCCAAAAGCAAAAAAGGTCTTCAGAAGACCAAAACATGTTCAGCTCTGAACCTCCCAAAAAGCCAGTCACATCCTGGGTGTCTTTGGGGGTACAGTTGACCATCACGCCTGGCTGTACCGAGGAGCTTGCGATCTAATAAGCGTCCGGTGGGAGACCCCCCCAACCCAAAGCGTAGTAAGGCACTTACCCCAGAAGAACATGATCCATCAGCTTAGCGGCCACTCTCCCGGAGATCTGCCTCTCTCTCCGATGGTCACATGGACCACGAGGGACCGCTAAATAGCTTCATGATGAGAAGCTGGGGGGGGGGGGAGGAAGAGGACCTGCCAGCCCAGCGGCCGTTCGCGGGAGAACAGAGCGAAGGAAACCGTTACACGGGTTGTAAAAATGAAAACTTTTATTGTGAGATCATATGGCGGCGATCTCTCGGGAGTCAAGTCCTGGAACTACGGACGCAATAACCCCATCGGCGCCGGAGGCGGCCTCATATTAACCGCCTTGGTTGTCCGCTTTTGGCAGCGGAAGAGTTATTTAATTTCGCAGCCTACAATTGCAAAATGATAGTTTTTTTTTTTTCCCCTCGGCTCCCCACCACTCCTCTTCTGGTCAGCGTGTGTTTTCAGAAACGTAGGAACACCAGAGAGGGAAAAAAACACACATTTACCGCTGATAGAAAACAGGTTGCCGGGGACGGGAGGGGAGATATTGGGGGGGGGGAGCCTCCCACGCTGCCAACATGCTTCAGATATGAGTGTCAGCCTTGTGGCTTTGGAGTGGGGTAGACTGGTCCCCTCCTCCCTTTAACCCCTCCAATGCCGGACTTCATAGCGGGCGTGGAAACGAACGCCAACATCTCGCTAGACTGACTTTTTAGAGGAAAAATTAGAGCCTTTCCTGGAGAAACTGCTGCTGGGTGTTCCCCCCTCCAGTGCTGGTCACCTAAGAACCTGGGACATGTGGTCATGTGAAGTAGGATAGAGAAGTTCTGATGGCAATGGCTTCTTCCCTTTTAGAGACCACATGACCCCCACGCCTAGGCTTTTGGCTGAGGACAGCAGCACCAGAGGGAGCCAGGAGCAGCAGTGTTCCAGGAAAAGTGTTGCGAAAAAAAAAAAAATATCAATTTTGCAGCTGTGCTAAAGGCAAAGTCCACTCTAGCGGCCTCTGATCCCAATTTTATTAACGCAACGGCAATCAGATCAGAGGCCTTCATTGGGCGTCTCCACCGGCGGCCAACAGGGCGGTTTTGGGAGTTTTTTGTATCTCAAACCCAAAGAGGGTCACATGCATGGGTGTACGCAGCCTACTGCATTAGGGTGTGCACTGCAAAGCTCAAACACGCGGTACCAATCGTTCCTGGTGTTCATTCAGAAAGGGGCGGGGCCAGGAAACATTTACAGCCCCCCCAAGCATTCTAAAACATCCCCCTGCAGAGAAGAGGAAGGAAGCCGGCAGGGCTGCAGTTTGGGGGGGGGGGGGGGTTTAGGAGCCAGGATAGTAGGGGGAATGTGCACTGATTAGAGTGTGCCCAGGCACACCTGGCACATGCCCTTTGGTCACATGTTCAAAGACAACACACACCTGAAAAATGTATTCATGAGAATTTACTATACAACACCAATGGACAGAATCTCTGTGCAGAGAGAGAGAGAAAGGGGGTTGGCCGAGACCGCAGGAGGGCGGAGCCAAGAACCCGGTAACACCACAACCTGCACCTCCATCCACTCCATAGAAGACTCGGCACACCATAGGAACATGGCGGCATTCATGTGGCAAAGGGGCATGTGACGGAAAATTAGATGCACTCATCACACCCAGTACCGTAGCTGGAGTCCAACCGCAGCATTTTCATTCTGGAGTAGAGTCGCCCTTTAAAATAATCTCTCGGCAACAATAAAATTCCCAACGGGTCACAAAAGCTCTACCTTTTATTATTAAAAATCCATTCCTGAGCTCCACTCAGTGACTGTGCCTAGGCTGAGATGACTTCACCAATCTGCTGCAGGCAGGAGGAGGCATTTCCTCAGTCTCCCCTCCCCCCAGTGATCAGACTGTACATTGTAACTTTGTAGGAGGGGGAAGCATTTCCTCAGTCTCCCCTCCCCCAGCAATCAGACTGTACATTGTAACTTTGTAGGAGGAGGAGGAAGCATTTCCTCAGTCTCCCCTCCCCCAGTGATCAGACTGTACATTGTAACTTTGTAGAAGGAGGAGGAGGCATTTTCTCAGTCTCCCCTCCCCCAGTGATCAGACTGTACATTGTAACTTTGTAGAAGGAGGAGGCGGCATTTCCTCAGTCTTCCCTCCCCCAGTGATCAGACTGTACATTGTAACTTTGTAGAAGGAGGAGGCGGCATTTCCTCAGTCTTCCCTCCCCCAGTGATCAGACTGTACATTGTAACTTTGTAGAAGGAGGAGGAAGCATTTCCTCAGTCTCCCCTCCCCCAGTGATCAGACTGTACATTGTAACTTTGTAGGAGGAGGAGGAAGCACTTCCTCAGTCTCCCCTTCCCCAGTGATCAGACTGTACATTGTAACTTTGTAGGAGGAGGAAGAAGCATTTCCTCTGTCTCCCCTCCCCCAGTGATCAGACTGTACATTGTAACTTTGTAGGAGGAGGAGGAAGCACTTCCTCAGTCTCCCCTTCCCCAGTGATCAGACTGTACATTGTAACTTTGTAGGAGGAGGAAGAAGCATTTCCTCTGTCTCCCCTCCCCCAGTGATCAGACTGTACATTGTAACTTTGTAGGAGGAGGAGGAAGCACTTCCTCAGTCTCCCCTTCCCCAGTGATCAGACTGTACATTGTAACTTTGTAGGAGGAGGAAGAAGCATTTCCTCAATCTCCCCTCCCCCAGTGATCAGACTGTACATTGTAACTTTGTAGAAAGAGGAGGAGGCGGCATTTCCTCAGTCTCCCCTCCCCCAGCAATCAGACTGTACATTGTAACTTTATAGAAGGAGGGGGAAGCATTTCCTCAGTCTCCCCTCCCCCCAGTGAAAAGACTGTACATTGTAACTTTGTAGGAGGAGGGAGCATTTCCTCAGTCTCCCCTCCCCCAGTGATCAGACTGTACATTGTAACTTTGTAGAAGGAGGAGGAAGCATTTCCTCAGTCTCCCCTCCCCCAGTGATCAGACTGTAGGGGGGGGGGGGGGATGGATTCAGGGATAGCAGTTGCTTTTGGTTAAAGGTTGGGTAACCTTAGAGGTCACGGAGGGGCGGAGTCCAGAATTGAAGTACTGTACATGTGATTCTTAAAGGGGAAGTACGGGTGAAAAGTCGCAGGAACGCTTTCATGCCTGCACTCATGCGACTCAGATTCAGCCAATGGTGAGCCGATGCTTGCTGTCTGCTGACGTCACAGAGGCGGTTCCGGAGTTCCACTTTAGAAATGCAACGGTCAGGCGCAGCGCACACCTAGGCAGTTCGTCTAAACAAAAAAAAAAAAAAAAACGCCAAAAACGACACAGAACAGGTCTAGCGGACGCGGTGCAGAGCGCTCTCCCGCCACGTGTACCCCGAGGCGAGGCTGGCGTGGGACCAAGAGCTGCATCTGGGCCAAACCCCCCCAGCTGGTATCAATATGTGCGCACACTTTTACTCATGATTTGGCGAGCCAGATGTGCGACGGGTACAGGGAAGGGAGAGGGGCGCCGACTACCAGATAATTAAAGGGATGCGCCCCCCCCTTCCTCCTCCCCATCCCCCAAAACTGATATCTTCTTAAAGCCATTGAAATGAATGGTGTGCCCTACATGCGATGCATGGGAGCGCGCCCACACTCGGGCACTCCCCTAGGTGTGAGCCACATCCGATTCAAAGAAAAAAAAAAAAAAAAAAAAATTACACGACAGTCTCCTGAAGGCGGCACCCCAACGCACCTTCCGATGTACGCAATGCGATACCATGCAACACACCGCAGGTCTGTGTGTCGCCACATTGTACAACAAACATACATCAGAAGGTGCCAAGGTGCCCCCCCAGAAAAACAGATTTCAATCCCGATCTTCAAGACAGGTGATTAACCCCTTCCTGCCCAGCCCTTTAGGCTCTTTTCACACTTGTGCGACCTGAAAGACGCGCGATTTTGATGTGACTTTAAGCAATGCCTGTGTAATATTGAGGTCTCTGGACCTAAAAATCGCATCAAAGTCGGATCAAAGTAGTGCAGGGGCTTTGAAGTGGCACAGATATGAACGACACTCATTAAAAATCATGGGGGTACGACGTGCCATGCGACTTTGCAGTCCAAAGTCGCAGGACAAGTCGCACAAGTGTGGAAGGGGCCTAAAGGGGGATTTATACACTCAGGTGATTGGCTGTCGCAGTGGTCACATGGTCAGGAGCCCATACTGCCGGCTCTCAATCTTTGGCCACTTTATTAGGTCGCTGCGCCGGTTGTACTGGCCGCGTCGCTGGATTATTTCACCGGTTTCTAACTCTCGGCCGTCATACCCGAGGACTGGTACACTGGTGACGCTGTCGGTTAGTGGACTCACATATTTAGGGGGAAATCCGGGGAAGGTGTGAACACGCTGAACAGGACGCTGAAACCTGACGTTTCAGCGTACCGTGCAGCATGGGGGTACTAAAAATTACTCACAGCAAGTATAGACACGGTGAAGTTTCGGGGACGTGATGAAACTAGGCTGAAACTACGCTAAAAATCCAGGTCTCTGGAGTTATAATGTGTCCGTAACGAATTTCAGTGTAGTTTTAGCGCGCAGAAAGTCCA
>BLSH010255506.1:317170-327568 GCA_018402905.1 Glandirana rugosa
AACCTTAACGAGACGGGGAACAGTGACATATCTCTCCATGGGGGGGGGGGGGGTGGTGGGACAGAGACATTTCCCTCAATGGGGGACAGGAAACAGAGACATAACCCCCCCAACGAGACGGGGAAACAGAGATATATTCCCCACGAGATGGGGAAACAGAGACATAACCCCCCAACGAGACGGGGAAACAGAGAAATAACCCCCCGACGAGACGGGGAAACAGAGACATAACCCCCCCCCAACGAGACAGGGAAACGGGGGGGGGGGGGGTACCTCTCTATACAGTGACAAGGGGCAGAGCAATTCCAATACAGAGATAGGGGCCAAAGCAACCCCCTATACAGAGACAAAGGGAGGAGCACCCCTAATACAGAGACAAGGGACAGAGCAGCCCCACAATACAAGTTGCAGGGGGAACCCCTCTATACAGAGACAAGGGGCAGGGGTGAAGTCTTCTATACAGAGACAAGGGGCATGGGGGAAGCCCTCTGTACAGAGACAAGGGGCAGAGCACCCCTTAATACAGATACAAGGGGTGGGGAAACGCTCTATATAGAGACAAGGGGCAGTGGGGAACCCCCCTATGCAGATACAAGGGGTGGGGGAACTCCTCTATACAGAGACAAGGGGCAGAGCACCCCCTAATACAGATACAAAAGGCGGGGGGGACCCTTCTGTACAGAGACAAGGGGCAGGGGGGAACCCCTCTATACAGAGGCAAGGGACAGGGGGAACCCCTCTATACAAATACAAGGGGCAGCAGGGACCCCTTTATATAGAGACAAGGGCAAGGGGAACCCCTCTATACAAAGATAAGGAACAGCGGGGTACCCCTCTGTACAGAGACAAGGGGCAGGGCACCCCCTAATACAGATACAAGGGGTGTGGGGAACCCCTCTGAACAGAGACAAGGGGCAGGGGGGAACCCCTCTATAGAGAGACAAGGGGCAGAGCACCCCCTAATACAGATACAAGGGGCAGAGGGGAACCCCTCTATACAGAGACAAGGGGCAGCGCACCCCCTAATACAGATACAAGGGGCAGAGGAGAACCCCTCTATACAGATACAAGGGGTGGAGGAACCCCTCTATACAGAGACAAGGGGCAGGGGGAGCCCCTCTATACAGAGACAAGGGGCAGAGCACCCCCTAATACAGAGACAAGGGTTGGGGGGAACCCCTCTATACAGATACAAGGGCGGGGGGAACCCCTCATTACAGAGACAAGGCACTCCATTGCAGGACCACATTATTTATTTATTGGCTTTGGCCGCCTCGTTACCATAATGATTGTTTTTAGGAATTCTAGAAATGGAGAAATGGAAGGAATGAGTTTTGGAGCGTCCCGGTTGCTGGGGGTGACACCCCCTCTCCCCCCCATTCTCCGCACACACCAGGCCCAGTGTTAGGTTACATGCACATCATTCCGCCTCGTAGAGGGTCAGACCTTATGGACTCCCGGCTGCTCACACACTCATAAAACCACAAAGACAAAACGAGGTGATTGAACCAATTTGGGGTTCTCCTGGCCCTCCTGGGGGTATTAAAGAGTTATCACTCGCGGCGGGAGGCCGAGTCCAAATACAGATGTGAAATCTATCAGATGGAGTATAAATTATAGAAGTCAGGAAGGCCGGCTTCCAGTTAAATCAGCCCAGGGGAACCCCCGGCTTCAGAGCTGAAGTGTGATTTGGCATTAAATGGATGCACAGGGGAAGCCCAATGAAAGTGCTGGCAGTAGCCGGGAATTAGGGATTTTGTGTCAGGATTTGAGGCTGCTTGGAGGACGGCCTTCTCTGGAGGGATGAGGGAATTAGGATTTGGCTACTTACAGAGCAACCACTGGCACCTCTACGGTGGAAGCCGCGATCTTTGTTCTGCAGCTTGCTTAGATGTGTAAATCAGCCTTTGATAAGCTAGGAGGCTGGTGCGTCCAATGGATGGGGCGCGCCCAATGGATGGGGTGCTACTAGAATGGGGGCATTGCAATTCATCGGACGGGGGCAGGTTGGGGGTTTGATGGAGATTGGAGAGTATGTACCGGGATTCATTCAACCACAACCACGCAAGATAAAAGTGTCTATATTTAAAGGCCACGATTGCCTCTGAAAGGCAATTCACCATGGAGAAGATGTTGCCCCCTCCCCACTGCCTGTGTTAAAGTAGAATTCCAATTTATACCTAGGTAGCCTTAAAACTCTCCCCTCCCCCCTCCTAAAGCCTATGCTAATCTGTTTTAGAAAGATGTATATACTATATACTTACCTATTTTCAGCCTGCTCTTGTCCAATTGTGTGATCCGGCTCCCTGCTGTCAGCCAGAGCAGCTGCAGAGGAGAATAGAGAGCACCAACATCAGATGGGACATGGGAGCTTATCGGTGATGTCACCACTCCTTTACCAGCGGTTGTTGACACTCGCTCTTCCTTCTACCTACTTTTAGCCTGCTCTGGTCAAGTCATATGATCCAGATCCCCAATGTCAGCCGGAGCAGCTGCAGGGGAGAGGAGGAAGCACCGACATCAGATGGGCCATAGGCGCTTATGGGTGATGTCACCACTCCAGACTTTACCAGTCGTTGTTGGCGTTCTCTCTTCCCGCTACCTAGTTTCAGCCCGCTTCGGTCGAGTCATGTGATCTGGTTCCCCATTGTCATCTAGAGCAGCTGCAGGGGAGAGGAGGGAACGCCGACAACAGAGCAGCTGCAGGGAAGAGAAGGGAGTACCGACAATGGAGCAGCTGCAGGGGAGAGGAGGGAGCACCAACATCAGATGGGACATGGGAGCCTATAGGTGAGGTCACCCCTCCAGGCTTTATCAGCTGTTGTTGGCTCTCTCTCGTCCCTCTACCTACTTTCAGCCCACTCTGGTCCAGTCATGTGATCCAGATCCCCACTGTCAGCCGGAGCAGCTGCAGGGGAGAGCAGAGAGCACCAACATCAGATGGGACATGGGAACCTATGGGTATTGTCACAAATCCAGGCTTTACCAGCCATTCTTGGCATTCTCTCTTCTCCCTACCTATTTTCAGCCCACTCCGGTCCAGTCATGTGATCTGGCTCCCCATTGTCAGCCAAAGCAGCAGTAGGGGAGAGGAGGAAGCCGAGACAATGGAGCAGCTGCAGGGGAGAGGAGGGAGCACTGAAAACAGCAGCTGCAGGAGAAAGGAGGGAGCACTGACAACAGAGCAGCTGCAGGGGAAAGGAGGGAGAACCGACAACGGAGCAGCTGCAGGGGATAGGAGGGAGCATCAACATCAGAAGGGCCAAAGGATACTATGGGTTATGTCACCACTCAGGTTTTACCAGCTGTTGTCGGTGCTCCCTCTTCCCTCTACCTATTTTCAGCCCGCTTCATTCCAGTCATGTGATCCGGCTCCCCATTGTCAGCCAGAGCAGCTGCAGGGGAGAGGAGGGAACACCGACAACGGAGCAGCTGCAGGGAGGAAAAGGGAGCACCAACAATGGAACAGCTGCAGGGGAGAAGAGGGAGCACCGACATCAGATGGGACATGGGAACTTATGGGTATTGTCACAACTCCAGGCTTTACCAGCGTTCTCTCTTCCCTCAACCTATTTTCAGCTCGCTCCGGTCCAGTCATGTGATCCGTCTCTCCGCTGTCAGCCAGAGCAGCTGCAGGGGAGAGGAGGGAGCACCAACAATGGAGCAGCTGCAGGGAAGAGTAGGAAGCACCAACAACGGAGCAGCTGCGGGGGAGAGGGGGGAGAACCAACAACGGAGCAGCTGCAGGGTAGAGGAGAGAGCACCAATATTAGATGTGGTCATAGGAGCCTTTGGGTGATGCCACCAATCCAAGCTTTACCAGCTATTGTCAGCACTCCCTCTTCTCCCCTGCAGCTGCAGTTACAGTAGCTGACACAGATCATGACTGGAGCAGGCTGAACATAGGTAAGCAAATACATCTTTCTTATATAGGTTGGTCAGTGTAGGTGTTAGGAGGGGGGAGGGGACAAGGCTAGTTAGGTGTAAGCAAGAAGTCCACTTTAGCCATTGAAATGCATTACCTACAGTATGCGAGTGGTTGCGATGCAGCTCTATTCACTTGAATGGGTCGCATTTGGCATTGGTGCTGCCTGCAGAATGTGGCCTGTAGTATAAATTTTGCCGTGCCACACCACATCTGCAGTAGTGTGTACTAACATGACTGCTGCCCATGTTAACTTATGGCTGGGTGGTCGCCCACCATGTTAACACTATATTTCATGCGTTGGTGGCTGTATACAGTTGTAAAGCTTTCCTCATATGTCAAGTCTCAGTCATTTCCCAAAGAATTCCTGGTGATCCTGCCAGCTTCCTGCTCTTCCATTTGGTCACCCTGTGCCCCTGCAAAAAGGGAAAGACTGGCACCATGAAAATCAGCTAAAACATTAATCTTTATTAATACAGGTGAAAAACAGCCATACAACTCCAACGCGTTTCGGCCATCAGGCCTTAATCAGGGCCCTGAAGGCCGAAACGCGTTGGATTTTTATGGCTGTTTTTTTCCCTTTTTGTATTGACTGAATACAAAGGTTTGCAGAGACTTCCTTGGCTGGGTGGCGTGTTCCTGACGAGCAACCATGCAGGAGGTAGGAGCTCGGATGCACCTGCTCCAGTCTGTGCCCCTGAGCTTTGCTGATCAGAGTTACAGAACGTTGTGCCATTGCACCCATTCCCTGCCCTCCTCTAGACCCCTTTGCTGCCATGCCCCTGCCTAGCTCTGTTGATTGACAACCGCTTCAAGTAGGAGCCTTACAGGCAATACTGCAGCTGCCTGAAGCAGAGCTGGAGAAAGCAGGTAGGTAGGAATCTGTGATGTCATTCAGGCGCCCACCCACTGATCATTGAGATACGCCCCCGGCAATGGGGAAGGGAGGCTATGGTCATGTGACGACCCAAAAGTTTAAAAAAATAAGGTGACCAACTTTTTTTTCTTTTTTTTTACAAATACATTTTAGCTATAGAAAGTTATTTGCAGTAGCATATGAGCTCTGCCCCGTATAATGCGTGCATTCTAACCTGCGTTGTGAATGGCAACGAGGTGCGTTACAATGCACTGGAACAGTTTTTTGGGTTTTTTTATTGGTCAACAAAAGCTTCATTCAGCTTTATGCCATGAGGTGACAACAATGCTGCACGACTCCTGGATTCAGAGCAGAGTTGTCACTCTCACGTAGGCTGTGCCTGCCTGCACTACAGTGGGAGGAGATGATGTTGCAGGGGGTGTGACTATCAGCCTGGCCACACCCAGTCCTGCCCACTCTTTTCTGGATTAACAGCACTACCTCTGTTGCTGAACTCCTCCAACTGTGAGCTGCAGTGCCTGGGAGGGGGAGCGAGTGAGACACCAATGAAGGAGGATTTATTGAGAGAATGAGAGAATATGGAAACTCCCATGATTAACCTCTACTTCTGAAAACATTTGTTTCCTAGCAGTCATGATGATCCCCAGGCTTTAATGCTTTCTAAGGTACTGATTCAATGGCAAGTGTGCAGTTCAGGAGTCCAGACCATTTCTGAGCTACTAATTTGTATATTTGCTCCAGACGCAGCCAGGCAACTTGTTCTCCATAACTTTCTCCATAGTCTTTTTCAGAGGAGGAGTGGTGGGTGGCCCTTGCTCTTCTTCAGAGGAAGAGTGGTGGGTGGTCTTTTCTCTTGTTCTTCAGAGGAGGAGGGGTGGGTGGTCCTTTCTCTTCTTCTTCAGAGGAGTGGTGGGTGGCCCTTCTTCTTCTTCAGAGGAAGGGTGGTGGGTGTACCTTCCTCTTCTTCTTCAGAAGAGAAGTGGTGGGTAGTCCCCTTCCGCTTCTTCTTCTTCGGAGGAGGAGTGGTGGGTGGTCCTGCATCTTCTTCAGAAGAGTGGTGGGTGGTCCTTCCTCTTCTTCAGAGGAGGAGTTGTGGGTGGCCCTTCCTCTTCTTCAGAGGAGGATTGGTGGATGGCCCTTCCTCTTCTTGAGAGAAGGAGTGGTGGGTGGTCCTTCCTCTTCTTCAGAGGAGGAGTGGTGGGTGGTCCTTCCTCTTCTTCAGAGGAGGAGTGGTGGGTGGTCCTTTCCTTTCTTCAGAGGAGGAATGGTGGGTGGTCCTTCCTCTTCAGAGGAGGAGTGGTGGGTGGCCTTTCTTCCTCTTCAGAGAAGGAGTGGTTGGTGGCCCTTCCTCTTCATCAGAGGAGGGGTGGTCCTTGCACTTCAGAGGAGTGGTGGGTGGTCCTTCCACTTCAGAGGAGGAGTGGTGGGTGGTCCTTCCACTTCAGAGGAGGGGTGGTGGGTGGTCCTTCCACTTCTTCAGAGAAGGCGTAGAGGGTGGTCCCTCCTCTTCAGAGGGGGAGGGGTCCTTCCTCTTATTCAGAGGAGGAGTGGTGGGTGGACCTTCCTCTTCATCAGAGGAGGAGTGGTGGGTGGTCCTTCCACTTCTTCAGAGGAGGACTGGTGGGTGTTCCTTCCTCCTGGACATTTATGATGTATGAGCACCATTCTGAACAGGAGCACTGTGAGCTCAGAAACTCAGGGGCAGGTCCTTGGCACACACTAAGTGGGTTGGATGACGATGGGTGTCATTAAACCTGGAAGTGGATTTATGCTGGATTGTAGAGCGGTGAGTCTACATGGGACAGCGCCGGAGAGAAAGTGAACATTGCAGCGAGAGACACTTTTTCTGTTTTCTACATTAAAACCTTTGTAGAAAGCATAGTCAGGCTTTGATCTGAAAGGGATTGCTGATCTTTCCAGCAGAGACGAGATTAACGCATCTTTGCATGTTGGCTGGTCAGGCAGGCCGGGTGACAGTTTGAATTTCTATGGGCTTGTTCAGGTTTCAGTAGCAGTCCCTCTCTGATGGATATCAGGGGACGGATGGGATGGATTACTTCTTCTGACTGACATAGATAATTATTTAGGATTTACACAGCCCACGCACAGACGGGTGCAGCCAGACCATGCATGCCCAGTCTTTCTTGTTAATGGCTAACAGCTACCTAGCCACCCACGACCATTGCAGGAAGGGCACGCTTGTCCATGTCCATGTCCCGGACAAGCCCCCTCCACAGTAGGGCAGGCTGTCAGGGGGCATGGCATTGTGCACTCAAAATTCTGCTTTTATAGAGCCAGACAGGTGACAAGTTTGACGTTTCTCTTATTTGATTCTCACCGGAGAAGTCTTCAGCTGCCTTATGCAAGTCTACCTTTTTATGTGGCTTAAGTTTAAATGGGGGCGCCTCAAAGTGAAGCTGCTCTTGTTTGTTCAAAGAGTATATCAGAGCAAATGTATTGTGCAATACACACACATTGCTCATGCTTTATCCCTTTGTAAATGCTACAAGTAGAGGAATCTGCCAGAATTCCAGGTTGACAACACGGTGCTTCTGCTGCACTTAAACCCAAGCAGTGTTGTCAGTAGGGCTTTATTTCTCAGAGAATAGGTTCAGGCACTCCCCCCTTCCAAGTCACCCCTCATCTCTGCTCCCTAGCCACCTCCAAGCATCATCCCTTGGTCCCACCCTCTGCCCACCTCCCAGTACCACCACTTTTAGAGAACACAGGACCATTCCTTTTGTGGTGCTACGTAATTTGCATGGAACTTGTTAATGACAACAAGAAAATAGATCCCTGCAGCCAACAATAGCCGCCCCCCACAAAAAAAGACCCCCCAACAACAATAGATCCCCCAGCAGCAATAGACTCCCCTGCAACAAAACAACATAATAACCCCCCCCCCCCCATAACACTAGATCTACCCCAGCATCAATAGACCCTCCAGCAGCCAGCAAGAATGTTGCATCAGTGCTGGAGGTGCCGGAACTGGGTTCTCCCACATTCCTGCTGAAAAAAAGCCCTGGTTGTCAGCTCGGCCTGGCGAACTACAGAACTCTGCCTGGTGGACTAAAGATTTCTGTCTTTTGGACTACAGATCTCTTGCTAGTGAACTACAGATCTCTGCCTGGTGGACTACAGATCTCTGCCTGATGGACTACAGATCTCTGGCTAGTGAACTACAGATCTCTGGCTAGTGAACTACAGATCTCTTCCAAGTGGACTACAGATCTCTGCCTAGTGGACTACAGATCTCTGCCTGGTGGACTAAAGATCTCTGCCTGGTGGACTACAGATCTCTGCCTGGTGGACTACAGATCTCTGCCTAGTGGACTACAGATCTCTTCCTGGTGGACTAGAGATCTCTGCCTGGTGGACTACAGATCTCTGACTGGTAGGCTACAGATCTCTGGCTAGTGAACTACAGATCTCTGCCTGGTGGACTACAGATCTCTGCCTGGTGGACTACAGATCTCTGCCTGGTGGACTACAGACCTCTGCCTGGTGGACTACAGAATTATGCCTGGTGGACTACAGATCTATGCCTGGTGGACTACAGATCTCTGCCTGGTGGACTACAGAACTCTGCCTGGTGGACTACAGATCTATGCCTGGTGGACTACAGATCTCTGGCTAGTGAACTACAGATCTCTTCCTGGTGGACTACAGATCTCTTCCGGGTGGACTAGAGATCTCTGCTTGGTGGGCTACAGATCTCTGACTGGTGGGCTACAGATCTCTGGCTAGTGAACTACAGATCTCTGGCGAGTGAACTACAGATCTCTTCCAAGTGGACTACAGATCTCTGCCTAGTGGACTACAGATCTCTGCCTGGTGGACTAAAGATCTCTGCCTGGTGGACTACAGATCTCTGCCTGGTGGACTACAGATATCTGCCTGGTAGACTAAAGATCTCTGCCTAGTGGACTACAGATCTCTTCCTGGTGGACTAGAGATCTCTGCCTGGTGGACTACAGATCTCTGACTGGTAGGCTACAGATCTCTGGCTAGTGAACTACAGATCTCTGCCTGGTGGACTACAGATCTCTGCCTGGTGGACTACAGATCTCTGCCTGGTGGACTACAGACCTCTGCCTTGTGGACTACAGAAGTCTGCCTGGTGGACTACAGAAGTCTGCCTGGTGGACTACAGATCTATGCCTGGTGGACTACATATCTATGCCTGGTGGACTACAGATCTCTGCCTGGTGGACTACAGAACTCTGCCTGGTAGACTACAGACCTATGCCTGGTGGACTACAGATCTCTGGCTAGTGAACTACAGATCTCTTCCTGGTGGACAAAAGATCTCTGCCTAGTGGACTACAGATCTCTTCCTGGTGGACTAGAGATCTCTGACTGGTGGGCTACAGATTTCTGGCTAGTGTACTACAGATCTTTGCCTGGTGGACTATAGAACTCTGCCTGGTGGACTACAGATCTCTGCCTGGTGGACGACAGAACTCTGCCTGGTGGACTACAGAACTCTGCCTGGTGGACTACAGAACTCTGCCTGGTGGACTACAGAACTCTGCCTGGTGGACTACAGATCCTTGCCTGGTGGACTACATATCTATGCCTGGTGGACTACAGATCTCTGCCTGGTGGACTACAGATCTCTGCCTGGTGGACTACAGAACTCTGCCTGGTGGACTACAGATCTATGCCTGGTGGACTACAGATCTCTGGCTAGTAAACTACAGATCTCTTCCTGGTGGACTACAGATCTCTTCCGGGTGGACTAGAGATCTCTGCTTGGTGGGCTACAGATCTCTGACTGGTGGGCTACAGATCTCTGGTCTGGCTAGTGAACTACAAATCTCTGCCTGGTGGACTACAGATCTCTGACTGGTGGACTACAGATCTCTGACTGGTGGACTACAGATCTCTGCCTGGTGGACTGCAGAACTCTGCCTGGTGGGCTGCAGAACTCTGATTATCCTCACCCCTCTCCATGCACATACATTGGTTTCTTTCCCAGCAAAGCATTTCTGCTGCCTAGACCCCCAGGAGCCTGACCACACACTGAGTGTAGGGAGAAGTCTCTTGGGAGATGTAGTTCTGGGGGCATGCCTACATCGGGAACTAAGTTCCCAGCATCTACTTCTGCCAGAGTTATACCAGCCTGGTTATGAAGTTACAGGTGGCAATAAAAGCTTTCTCTCTACCTGACACAAGGTTGAAAATATAAAGCTGGGACATTAGCTGGAGGGGGAGTTTTGGGGACAATTTGGGGGTCTTACCTATACAAAACCTTTAACGCTTCAATTCATGGCACACAGTGAGTGCGGTTGCTGATTAGGAGCAGTTCCATGTATGGAGGTGCCTGTGACTCTTCCCCCCCCCCCCCCCCACAAAGTAGCGTTTGGCGAGATGAATGACCAATTGCTAGGATGAGGGCCGTCACAGATGGGTGGGGAGGGTTCTTGGCACCATGTGAGCTTCAACACAATATTTGAGATTCTGGTGGGTCCAGAGGCGGGGGGGTACATGGAAGCATTCCTAAACTCCCCAGTCTTAGAGTAACTCTAAGGCCTTGTTCACCCTATTGTGCTGTAGTGCCATTTATACTGAATAACCCCCTAATTCTATTGTG
>BLSH010255506.1:332012-345314 GCA_018402905.1 Glandirana rugosa
AGGGTGAAAGAGGAGAAATGGGGGAGAGATAGGGGGGAGAGAGAGAGCGAGAAAGGGAGGGGAGGGGAGAGGGGGAAAGCAGGGGGAGAGAGAGAGAGATAGAGGAAGGAGGGAGAGAAAGAAGTAGAGAGAGGGAGGGGGAGCGAGTGATATGAGGAGAAAGGGGGGAGATATTACAAAGGGGAGATGGGGGGAGGAGAAGGGAGAAAGGGGGGGAAGGGAGAGGGGGAAAGAGAGGGAGGAAGGGGGAGAGAGAGAGAGGGAGAGGGGAGATTACAAATGGGAGAGAGAGCGGGGGGGGGAGAAAGGGGGGGGGAGAGGGGAGAAGGAGGGAGAGAGCAGCATGTGAGAGTGCAAGAGCGGGGGGGGGGGGAGAATAAGAAAGAGAAAGTAAGGAGAGGAGGAATAGAGGGTGTGCTTGTGGGGGCGGGGGGGAGGGAGAGAAAAAGACAAGAAATTAAAAAAAAAAAAGACGACAACAGAGAGATGCAGTTGTGAGAAGGAAGGAAAGAAAGCGCAAGATGAGCTGAGAAAGAAAGCAGAGTGGAGGAAGAGAGAAATCATCAGATAGAATATTATTAATAGCAATTATTATTATTATTGTGATGGTGGTGCAGGCAGGGCTCTCTCCTATTGCTGTATGCAGTCCTCCTGTATATATGGGACAATCCATATCAATCCTTGCAATCATCTTATCAGCATCACTCAGCCTTGTATGAAGCACTTTGCACGGCTCTGCGGGAGATATCAGCACTTTATAAATCATTAATTATTATAATAATAAAACACGAATTTGTTTTGCATTGCAGTTATTTTTTTTCCTCCATGTCCTTCACGCTGCGTTTTTTTCTGGACCGTATCAGATAAAAAAAATGTGATATTTCAACTCCAGCGATGGTTCGTTTTTTTCATTCGATTTTTATTTTTTATTTTTACTAAATAGAAAACAAAAGCAAGGACGTGTCCAATGAGAGTGGAAGCGTTCCCACCACGTGCTCCTGCGCCTATCCAGGGTCACTTCACACAATACAGATGCCTTCCTGCCCCGGAGAGGGGGGGAGCACCCAGCGTAGGCCTCACTGTACACAATGACATCAGGAAATGAGCCGGGACACAAAAGCTGAATCAGCTTTTAATGGGGAAAGTGTTGGGAGACTTTTTATAGCTATCCCTCCCCAATTTCCTCTCCTTGCAAGCAGGCAGCTTCACATGTTAATAAAAGAAAAAGTCTTAAGAGGGGCGATGAACAGCAGTGGATTGCTATGTGACACAGGATAGACACCCAGCCTCCCAATTGTTGAGTCATTTGGCGAAGCGCCATCACCCCCTACAACACCTGGGGCACATTATAGTGTCAGATTCCATCCAACCCCACCCCACCATCACCTTCACCTTTCAATGTTCATGAAATATTGGCTTGAATGGGTTTCCTAACACTCGCCAACAATTGTGAATTAGGTGGATAGCGTTAAAAACCCTAGCAAAGTGACAGGTACACTTTATAGTAGATACAATAGGCATACTGTATGCTTATGACAATACCCCAGAGAAAATAGCTTAACGATTCAGTATGGTGACCCACCCTGATCCATTTCTCACTATACGGTGCTCAGCAACCAATGGGCAGGCTAAGCACACCCACAGCAATGACTTTCTCAGAAAGGTGATGATCTCATGTCTATGGTGGCAAAAAATGTGCCCCTGGCTAAGAACTGTCAAGATAACATTAATAGGACAGGTTGGAAAACCTGTTCTGAACTCTATTGTCCTTCCTCAAGACAAACAGCTTTGCCATCTTCTCGCCTTTCTGAAGATTTGCCGCTCTGACAAGAGGTCACATTGGGGCTCTACCGATGCCTCAAAGTATGTACACCTTCCAATGCCTGCTGGCTCTGTTGGTTTGGCCAATAGCTTGGCAATAGAGGACATGGTCTAGGTCAGTGTTTCTCAACTGCAGTCCTCAAGGCAATGGTGAATTTCCATTATTTTGCACGGGTGATTTGATCAGTTTCCCTGCCTTTGTAATTACCACAGCCATTTCATCTGAGGGAAATCCTGAAAACCTGACCTGTTGGTGGGCCTTGAGGACTGGAGTTGAGAAACAGTGGTCTAGGTCAGTGGTTCTCAACCCCGTCCTCAAGTACCCCCAACAGGCCAGGTTTGCAGGTCTTCCTTTATCTTGCACAGGTGCTTTAAATCAGAGTCAAGGGCTTGGTATTTTGGACAGCTATTTTATCTAAGAGAAATTCCCAAAACGTGGCCAGTTGCGGGTACTGGAGGACAGGGTTGAGAACCACTGGTCTAGGTCAGAGGTAGGCAACCTTGGCACTCCAGCTGTGCTGAAACTACAAATCCCATCATGCCTCTGCCTTGGGGAGTCACGCCTGCAGCTATCAGAGTCTTGTAATGCCTTATGGGACTTGTAGTTCTACAACAGCTGGAGGGCCTAGGTTGCCTACCCCTGGTCTAGGTCAACCAGAGTTCCACCAGAACATCTCAAGCTTTTTTTGGTCACAGTACCCTACCCTTTAAAAATATGTAAATTTGAAGCACCTCGGTCTAAAATATTAAAAATATAAATTTATCAGTGATAAACCTGAGCCTGGGAGGATGCACACAGCAGCCCTTGATCAAAATAACATCAGAAGCCCCCCTTATATCAAAGTCCACTTCCCATCACATCAGAGTCCCTCCATGTCACCAGAGATCTCCCTATACATCAGGGGTTCCCATGACAGAGCCCCCCATCCTAGAAGCCTCTCATCACATTAGAATTCCCCCTGTCAACCCCCCCAGCACACTGTCCCATCTTCACCTCAGAGCCTTACCTTTTGTCTCCAGCAGTGCAGCAGAGGGCAGGAGGTAGAGAAGGTCTGGGTAGGGTTGCCACCTCATCCCTTTAAACCCGAACACATACTAATTACACAGGTCCTGTGGCTGATTAAGGTGGCAATTAAACTCACTTGGTGCCTCATCTGCATTAAATTAGCCTCAGAACAACCTGTGTAATTCATATGTGTTCGGGTTTAAAGGAGTGAGGTGGCAACTCTATGTCTGGGTGAGGTGGGGTCTGCCCTCTTCTTGATATTGGAGCAGGCCTGGCTACCCTGGATCAGTGGGCTGGCTGGCAACACCATATCAATGGAAGGTGGCCCTAGAGTAGTGCTCTCCAACCTGTGGCCCTTTGCTTGCCTTTATCTGGCCCTTGGGGGGGGGGGGCAGATAAATTCCTCCCATCAACATCATCAATGGCACTATTCTTCCATTGATACCAACAGTGGGGCACTATTCCACTCCCATCAAAACCAGTGATGTGGCATTTTTTATGCCCACTGGTGCCTGGACATTTTCAACTCCTACTAGCCACAGTCCGCGTCCCCCCCCCCCACCCCTGGCTTTGTACACGGGGGGGGGCACCCTTCAGGTACTGATGTTGGATGAGAAGACCTGGCTCACCATTGGTGCTCCCGTTCATCCCAAAGGTGTTCAGTAGGGCTGAGGTCAGGATCTTGAAGGCCACTCGAGTTCCTCCACACCAAATGATTAAACCATTTTTTTTTTAATGGGAGACTTATGGATGTTGGATGGGAAGGCCTGGCTCAATCCAATTCACCCCAAAGGTGTTCAGCAGGGATGAGGTGGTGGTGGTGGTGGTGGGGGTGGGGGTGGGGGTGGTAGGGCACAGTCATGCTGGAACAGAAAAGGGTCTTCACCAAACTCTTACCGCAAGGATTGAAGAAAACTATTGTGTACAATGTCTTTGTATGATGAAGGATTACTAGGACCCTTCACTGGGGACACCTGAACCCCATCATTTGGTGGGGAAGTGGGAGAGTGATTAGAGGAGTCACCATATTTTTAGCTATATAGAGGAGCATGATCTCCAATATTTACAAATGAATGTATTGTATCTGGGGTCAGTACTGTAAAAACTGGATTTTTTTTTTTATCAGGTTAAAGAATTTTGGACCATTTTTTTACGATAAGTCCAAACTTTTATTCTTAATTTTGGATTGAAAGGGGAAGGATTAGAACCTGTCAGGTCTCTTCTGCTATCCAGGTTTCCTGCAGAGAGATTGCTCCTCACCTCCAGTCCTGAGGACAATGTCTTCCTACACAGACAGGAACATATATACAGTACCTTACAAAAGTAAGTACACCCCTCACATTTTTGTAAATATTTTATTCTAGCTTTTCATGTGACAACACTGAAGAAATGACACTTTGCTGCAAAGTAGTGAGTGCACAGCTTGTATAACAGTGTAAATTTGCTGTCCCCTCAAAAGAACTCAACACACAGCCATTAATGTCTAAACCGCTGGCAACAAAAGTGAGTACACCCCAAAGTGAAAATGTCCAAATTGGGCCCAATTAGTCATTTTCCCTCCCCGGTGTCATGTGACTCGTTAGTGTTACAAGGTCTCAGGTGTGAATGGGGAGCAGGTGTGTTAAATTTGGTGTTATCGCTCTCACTTTCATACTGGTTACTGGAAGTTCAACATGGCCCCTCATGGCAAAGAACTCTCTGAGGATCTGAAAAAAATAATCATTGCTCTACATAAAGATGGCCTAGGCTATAAGAAGATTGCCAAGACCCTGAAACTGAGCTGCAGCACGGTGGCCAAGACCATACAGCGGTTTAACAGGACAGGTTCCCCTCAGAAGAGGCCTCGCCATGGTCGACCAAAGGAGTTGAGTGCCGTGCTCAGCGTCGTATCCAGAGGTTGTCTTTGGGAAATAGACGTATGAGTGCTGCCAGCGTTGCTGCAGAGGTTGAAGGGGTGGGGGGTCAGCCTGTCAGTGCTCAGACCATACGCCGCACACTGCATCCAATTGGTCTGCATGGCTGTCGCCTCAGAAGGAAGCCTCTTCTAAAGATGATGCACAAGAAAGCCTGCAAACAGTTTGCTGAAGACAAGCAGACTAAGGACATGGATTACTGGAACCATGCCTGTGGTCTGATGAGACCAAGATAAACTTATTTGGTTCAGATGGCGCCAAGCGTGTGTGGCAGCAACCAGGTGAGGAGTACAAAGACAAGCAAGTCTTGAAAACAAAAATGTGAGGGTGTACTCACTATTGTGAGATACTGTGTGTGTGTGTGTATATATATATATATATATATATATATATCATGTGAATATTCGCCAGCACACCAAGGATCCTTGATTTCGTCCAAATGTTTTTTATTCAAAGAGTGATCACATCACAAACAGTGTCGGAGCCACGCAGGACCCCTTCGTCAGGCATCACATGCCTGACGAAGGGCTTCTGAGTGGCCATCACATGCCTGACGAGGGGGGGTTGTATATATATATTTATATATACACAATATTTATTTTTTTCTCTTCTCTCTTTTTTACAAACCCAATAAGAATTCGATCTTTGCTGCCCATACAACCATGCCAAGAGCGAGTGTAATGCCAAGAAGTGTGAATTTAAAACTCTCAGGATCCCTTTTTTGCGCCCAGACGCCCATTTACTAAAACCTCTCATCTCCAATTCAAAAAAGATTTTCCATTTGAAAAGAAAAAAAAAAAAATCCATCCTGGATGGCTGTAGTGCAAGCAGCAAAGTTGGAAAGTCCGAAGTGCTGCGAATCTTCAGCGAATTCCGATGGATCGCCGCGCTGTGCTGCTTTAGCACTTTGCGTTAATCAAACAATCCTGCAGATCTGCAACAATGTTTCCTATAAGAAGTACATACGTTGTCTTCATTGTACGTCTCAGGTGGTGATCGCCTCACAAAGGCCGCGACCCGGAATTATAAATTGGCGCTGGCGCTCTTTTTAATGACCGGCTTCTTCTCGCCCATAAAGCGACGGTAGAGGATGACATTGTTGATTAAAGACAGCGGTTGGACCTCAGGACAAGGCACTCATCGGTGGATAATAGAAGTTAATTACGGACTGTGCTTGCTGCTACAGGTACTTATCCCGTGGCTTAAGGCACACCTGGTAAGCTGAGCTGCGAGGCGTGCTGGTTTTAATCTTCGCAGAAATGCACATTATGTTTATTTCTTAACCCCCATCGAGGCCAATTCATGCGCAAAAAAACAGCTCAATAAAATTCAATAGAATCCTTACCCCACCTTCCAATATGACAAATACCCCCCCCCCCCCCAGGGCGTTTCCATTGGGGCCTGGGGGTGATTGAGAATACTAGACCTTTTCAATACCTGCAAAAATTGAAAGCTGGACTGGAAAATAAAACAGAACTACCCTTGGAGTGGGGGCCCCCCGAGCACTAACTGTTTGTAATATCAGAAATACCTTAAAGTAGAAGTCCGGTCTTAGGCTGGCCATACACTATACGAAAAATCGTTCGAAAATCTGTCGTTTGGACAGTCCGTTCGTTTAACGTCCTGTTAATGGGCACACATTGAAAATCAGTTGTGACCTTTTTGAGCCGATATATCGAAAGGAAAGGTTTGGAAAACTTCAGCCGAACGAACGATTAATTTGTGTCGGTTGATCGATCA
The DNA here is from genome assembly GCA_018402905.1 of Glandirana rugosa. Lineage (NCBI taxonomy): Eukaryota > Metazoa > Chordata > Amphibia > Anura > Ranidae > Glandirana > Glandirana rugosa. The sequence continues at coordinate 338,493 of BLSH010255506.1, forward strand.
AATTTCGGTCATTACATGATGGCAAAACCGTTTGATCAGACGACCGTGTGTTCGTTTTTTGGAAACTCGTTCGGCCGATTTTTCGTATAGTGTATGGCCAGCATAACCCCAATAATAGGTGTGTGCAGCCTATTGCATTAGGCTGCATTCACACATGATCGTGGGCGCAATTGCCGCAATTCCAACCCGCAATTTCAAATGGCTGCAAAACACGGGACGCAATTGCAATGCCATTACTTCCAATGGCACCCTAATTACGCCGAAAATTTGCCATGATTGTCAAGTGGTAAATCGCGCTGCAATCGCAACCCGTGGCGCTTGTCGCTCGAAAAGGACCATGAGCTTAATATTGTAAAGCGCTGCGCAAACTGTCGGCGCTATATAAATCCTGTATAATAATAATGAGCTCCTTTTGGGCGATGGCGTCGGACGTTGCCGCGATTGCAGCACGATTTACTGTTACCCAAAAGAAGCTCATGTACCTTTTTTAATGCCAAACGACATTAGACATTAGAAGTAATGGTGTCGCGTTCACGTCCCGCGTTTTGCAGCCATTTGGAATCGCGACAATCCTGCCCTTGATCGTGTGTGAAGGAAGCCTTACGTTGTGCAACCCAAAGCTCAAACACAGAGCAACAGCGGCAGTGGCGGGTGCAAAGCACTTTTTTTTTTATATATATTTTTTACATTTTTTAACTGTCCTTTTGGGGGGGATTTGGTGAAATATCAGGGTTCTAAATAGATCCCTGAGGTCTTAGACTTTAGACTGAAAAAGAGGACAGGATGGAGGCACAAATGGTAAAACTGATCCGCATGCAGCGCAGCCGGAGAGAGGGAGAGGAGGAGAAGCCGGAAGCGCTGCAATGCGAGGAACAAGAGGATTGAAATCTGCAATAAGGCAGTACTGCCGGTCCTCCTGCTCAGCAAGTGCCTGGGCCCCCCTTTTGAACTAACAGGGCATGGGCCCAGTACAGGAGGGCAGGCTGTACTGCCTTATTGCAGGCCCTGGCGCACAGGGTGATTAGAGTGTGCCCAGGCACCTCCAGCGCACCCCCTGCCCATGCCTATGAACCTAAGTTTAAACTGCTCCCACGTCAATTCCCTGTAAAGGAAAGAGGAGTATACTTTCCTAAGCTTATGGCGCTCTGGTCTGGTCACATGATCTCCATATTGGACGGCTTCAGGGGCGAGGAGAGAGCAGTGACAACGACCGCAATGCCTAGGTGGTGACGTCAACCATTGACTTACTGAGGGGCATCAGTTGTCGGCTGTCCCTCCTCTCCCGGTGATGGGAGCCGACCATGTTCATAGCTAGTCTGGTTGAAAAAAGACATAATTCATCTAATTCAGTGATGGAGAACCTTGGCACCCCAGATGATTTGGAACTACATTTCCCATGATGCTCATGCACTCTGCAGTGTATCAGAGCATCATGGGAAATGTAGTTCCAAACATCTGGGGTGCCAAGGTTCCCCATCACTAAACTAGTTCAACCAATAAAAAGGGAGAAAAATCATACAATCCTATACCAACAGTTGATCCAGAGGATGTGACCGGACCGGAGTGTCCTGAGAATAGATTAGTATAGACATCTTTCCTTTACAGCGGGGGGGTCAGCAACCAGTAGATCGCAGACAGGTGAATGGTAGATGGTGGTCTGGGCTTGCTGACCCGCCATTCTAGAGCATCAGAGTGCATTACACTTCAACAGAGTTGGAGGAGTAGTGGGAGCCACATAAGCTGATGCCATCTCTGTAGTGCCGGCTCCTGCCCCATGAGGAGTGATACCAACTTCACTCCTCCTCTGATCGCTGCTAGCGGAATCCAGAGTGGTGCCAGCAGCAGGAAAGAAGAGATCTTCAGGTCAGGGTGAAGCAATGCACCGGGCATTATAGTATATGGCTGCTTTCACAGTGATCTGCTGCGGCTTACCCACACCACGGGTGCAGTGCAGTGTACCTACAGCTTTCCTGCGGGTTTGCTGCACTTAGCCATAGACTTCTATTATATCCTGCGGTTTTGCTGCACTTAGCCATAGACTTCTATTCTATCCTGCGGTTTTGCTGCACTTAGCCATAGACTTCTATTCTATCCTGCGGGTTTGCAGCACTTAGCCATAGACTTCTATTCTATCCTGCGGGTTTGCCCCACTTAGCCATAGATTTCTATTCTATCCTGCGGTTTTGCCACACTTAGCCATAGACTTCTATTCTATCCTGCGGTTTTGCCACACTTAGCCATAGACTTCTATTCTATCCTGCGGGTTTGCCACACTTAGCCATAGACTTCTATTCTATCCTGCGGGTTTGCCACACTTAGCCATAGACTTCTATTCGATCCTGCAGGTTTGCCCCACTTAGCCATAGATTTCTATTCTATCCTGCGGTTTTGCCACACTTAGCCATAGACTTCTATTCTATCCTGCGGGTTTACTACCCTTAGCCATAGACTTCTATTCTATCCTGCAGGTTTGCTGCACTTAGCCATAGACTTCTATTCTATCCTGCGGGTTTACTACCCTTAGCCATAGACTTCTATTCTATCCTGCGGGTTTACTACCCTTAGCCATAGACTTCTATTCTATCCTGCGGGTTTGCAGCACTTAGCCATAGATTTCTATTCTATCCCGCGGGTTTGCGGCACTTAGGCATAGACTTCTATTCTATCCTGCGGGTTTGCGGCACTTAGCCACACCACGGGTGCAGTGCAGTGTACCTGCAGCTTTCCTGGGGGTTTGCTGCGCTTAGCCATAGACTTCTATTCTATTCTGCGGGTTTGCTGCACTTAGCCATAGACTTCTATTCTATCCTGCGGGTTTGCTGCACTTAGCCATAGACTTCTATTCTATCCTGCGGGTTTGCCGCACTTAGCCATAGACTTCTATTCTATCCTGTGGGTTTGCTGCACTTAGCCATAGACTTCTATTATATCCTGCAGGTTTGCTGCACTTAGCCATAGACTTCTATTCTATCGTGAGAGTTTGCTACACTTTGCAATAGACTTCTATTCTATCGTGAGAGTTTTCTACACTTTGCAATAGACTTCTATTCTATCCTGCGGGTTTGCTGCACATAGCTATAGACTTCTATCCTGCGGTTTTGCCGCACTTAGCCATAGACTTCTATTCTATCCTGCGAGTTTGCAGCACTTAGCCATAGACTTCTATTCTATCCTGCAGGTTTGCTGCACTTAACCATAGACTTCTATTCTATCCTGCAGGTTTGCTGCACTTAACCATAGACTTCTATTCTATCCTGCTGGTTTGCAGCACTTAGCCATAGACTTCTATTCTATCCTGCAGGTTTGCTGCACTTAGCCATAGACTTCTATTATATCCTGCAGGTTTGCTGCACTTAGCCATAGACTTCTATTATATCCTGTGGGTTTTCTACCCTTAGCCATAGATTTCTATTCTATCCTGCGGGTTTGCAGCCCTTAGCCATAGACTTCTATTTTATCCTGCTGGTTTGCAGCACTTAGCCATAGATTTCTATTCTATCCTGCGGGTTTTCTACCCTTAGCCATAGACTTCTATTCTATCCTGCGGGTTTGCTGCACTTAGCCATAGACTTCTATTCTATCCAGGGGTTTGCTGCCCTTAGCCATAGACTTCTATTCTATCCTGCGGGTTTACTGCACTTTCTGAATGCGGGAGTTTTGGTTGCTTTCGGAAAGTGTGACACACCTACAGGATATAATAGAAGTCTATGGCAAAGCAGAGATAACCCAGGAAAGTCGCAGATGCACTGCACTACCCCCGTGGTGCAGGTAAGCTGCAGCATATCAGTGTGAAAGCAGCTTTATAGGGGGCTCAGAACAGTAAGGGTTCATCTACATTTGCAGTTTGGGGGGTGGTAAAACCCCATAGTTAAGCTGGGTTTTTTTACCCACGCTCCAACTGCATCCCCTTTAGCTGCAGTGACCAGGGGTGTACACATGTCGCAGCCGCAGCAGGAGTTATACAGCCCGTCATGGTTGGTGGGTGTAGCACCTGTCAAGCCTGACCCATTCAAGTGAATGAGATCGCTCTGCAACCTTGAGTAGTACAGCAAACAAGGGGTTAAAGCAGGCCGCATTGTGTTGCTTTCTCTGCTTTAACCCCTTGGACCCCACAGAAGCATGCATTCACGGGGTGCTTGCAGAGTGGCCCCATGTACTTGAATGGGTCGTGATTGGCAGGCGGTAGCACCCACCAAAAACAGGGGGGGGGCAATCTCTGCTGCGGCATGTGTACACCTTTGGCTGCTGCCTCAGCAGCTAAAGGGGGTAGGGATTGGGGTGGTAAAACTGTGACTCAACCGCAGGGTTTTACCACTTCCTAGCTTTACGTGTGAACGAGCGCTAAGGGTGCTGCTGCCGAATGCCATTTGGGGCTCATCCACAAGTGCAGCAGACACTGCTGCTCCTCTGAAAAGTGAACTGAGTGGGTTTGACAGGTGGTGAGGAGGGGATAGGTTGCCTCCTCACCACCAGATTTAAACACATGATTGGCGTGCAATGCATGCAATTGAGACACTGTGGTACGCTATATAGAGCAGGGATATGCAATTAGCGGACCTCCAGATGTTGCAGGACTACAAATCCCATGAGGCATAGCAAGACTCTGACAGCCACAAGCAATACACCGAGAGGCAGAGGCATGATGGGACTTGTAGTTTTGCAACAGCTGGAGGTCCGCTAATTGCATATCCCTTATATAGAGGTTTAAATCAGGTGTGAGGAGGTGGCGCTGTGCCCGGTGATCTCTGACTCCTCCCATGTTGTTCAGGTAGATCTCCGCCTCTCCGCCAAGGCTGCCTACCCCTGATTTACAGGGAAGTTAGACTAGGATTAGATTGGAGGGGGGAGCAGGTTCAAGCTTAGTCCAGTCTTCCACTTTAACTGTTACTACTGCAGGCTTCTTCCGCTGTATGACCGGTCGGTACTCCATTGGTCGCCCTTGGACTTCATCGCATGCAATGCACAGCCAGCAGCCCTGCATTGTGAGGGCGGTCAGGGCCTGCCTACAACCCGGAGGAAAGGAGTAGAGCCGGCCCCTTTCAGGGTTCTTTCAGTCAGCTTACCAGCTTCTGAAAAGCAATCTGCAGTGGATCCCTTTTCAGAGAGCAGCTGCTGCCAGGTGTTTAGGAGAACTTACTGCTTACTAAGGATGGGGTCAGGCGCGCTCGGAACCAAATGTGCTGAGTCCGCCAGGGAGTGAACCCTGCGCTAATCACAGGCAGTGAGACATTTCCCCGATCGCTGCAGCCTCGCATCAGGGGAATGTCTCATTGCCTGTGATTAGCGCAGCGCAAGGTTCACTCCCTGGCGGATGCGCCATTTTACCGCCATTTCAGGGAATGCCCGTGCAAACTTGAAGTCTATGGACCTCAACTCGCATCAAAGTCGGACCAAAGTAGTGAAGGGGCTATTTTGAAGTCACACAGATGTGAACAGAGCTCATTGGAAATCATGGGGTACGACTTGTCATGTGACTCTGCAGCCCCAGGTCGCAGGACAAGTCGCACAAGTGCAAAAGGAACCTAAGAGGTATGGCCGCCTTTTCACTTAGGCCCCTTTCACACTTGTGCGACCTGAAAATCGTGTGGCTTTACCGTGATTTTTGCCATGATTTTGATGCGACTTGAAGCAATGCCTGTGTAATCTTGGGGTCTATGGACCTCAAGTCGCATCAAAGTCGGACCAAAGTAGTGAAGGGACTATTTTGAAGTCACACAGATGTGAACAGAGCTCATTGGAAATCATGGGGTACGACTTGTCATGTGACTTCGCAGTCCCAAGTTGCAGGACAAGTCGCACAAGTGCGAAAGGAACCTAAGAGGTATGGCCGCCTTTTCACTTAGGCCCCTTTCACACTTGTGCGACCTAAAATCGTGTGGCTTTACCGTGATTTTTGACACGATTTTGATGCGACTTGAAGCAATGCCTGTGTAATCTTGGGGTCTATGGACCTCAAGTCGCATCAAAGTCGGACCAAAGTAGTGCAGGGACTACTTTGAAGTCGCACTGATATTAACGGTACTTATTGCAGTCCCAAGTCACAGGACAAGTCGCACAAGTGTGAAAGGATCCAAAGGCTTGATTCACATCTATGGATGTCACTTTTGAGCGTTCCTGCAGTGCTTTCTGCTTTTTTTTAACTGCGTTTTTACCGCGATTTGCTTTTTTTTTGGGGGGGGGGGGGATTTTGTTGCCAGGCAGATTCAAAAAAGCAAATCCCTGCAAAATCCCGTCAAAAACGCATTTTTCTTGCATGCCCATTGAAGTCTATTACATGCAAAGCACTGCATTTTGCGGGGGGAAAAAAAAAGTCCCTGACCCTTTCCAAAAAAGCGCAGGCACAAAAATACATTGATGTGAACGTGTTCCATAGGAACCCACCTTCAAATAAATTCCCTTCCCTTCTGCAAAATGCATCAAAAAACGCATTTGTGTGAATGCGATGCATACTAGCTCATTATACCTTTGTTTTGCAAGGTGTTTTTTTTTCTTTGGGGGGGGGGGGGTTTTTTTTCTTTTTTGTGGAACGTTTTGTTTCCATATTACTCGATCATACGTAGCGTAAGTGTGTTTACGCAAAAAACTACGTAAAACGTCTTCCCTTCCCTTAAATAAACTTCCACCCAAGGATACCTTGTGCAAGTGTAGTTACATAAAAACACGGACGCGAAAAAACCTTTCCCAGTCACTGAAAAAAAAGGGGGGCGTTTTACGTCACAAAACTTACATTATCTGAAGTTTCCCGTACGTTCTTTTTACGCAAAAACTGCCCTAAAACGTCCCGAAACGCAAAAACTTAGACGGACCGTTGTTTTAGGGGGG
>BLSH010255506.1:399375-410725 GCA_018402905.1 Glandirana rugosa
CCCCCCCCCCCCCAACACCCCGCCCTCTTCATTACTCCATGTGGATTTCAATACTGGTTCTAATATAGATCTGTGAAGTCACTGTTGATCCAAGTCCATCCAAGTTTTATCCTGTGTTGAGCCCTGATGAAGGGGAAGTATTGCCCCAGAAACACGTTGGCTGTTTTTCAATGTATTCTTTTACCAACAAGTAGAATTATCTTGGACACTCATCTAGTTTTTCTGTATTTCTATGGGTGCTCATCGAGGAAGTCTTCCTGTGTTGGGGAGGCCTCTCCAGAGCAATTCAGTTTGTTAGAAGTTTTCCTTCACCTGACTACACTCCCAACTCTAAAAGTTCCCAGCACCTCTTTTAGTATGTTGTTTTGAAAAGCAATTTCTAAGAGAAGCTCAGGATGTATTGGAACTTGAAGGCCACTACCCTGCGTGCAAAACAGAATGTGCATATGTGCACGTGCACACCCGGTACTGCCACTGGTGCAAAATGGCCTATTTAAGCTGGGCTATGACATGAACAAATTGCTGAGTGGTCTTCAGCTAGTTCCTGTTTAACCTGCTATACCTGCTTACCCATGCATGACCTGGCTTGCCCCTGACCTCTCTCCGGATTCCTGCCTGCCTGCTGTGACCTCGGATTGTACACTGATTCTACTCTACTCCTGTCTGGCGCTCCTGTGCCGATCCTGGCCTGTACCCCCTGACTCTGCCTCTGCCTGATGTTCCTGCACCTAGCTGCCCAGATTTTGATGACCTTCTGGCTTGTGTCCTGGGCTCCTGTCTACTGATCAAGCGTCATCGTGTTTAAGTTCCTGGTTCCTGCCTGGTGATCTATGGTCATCTGCATCCTGCAAACATTAGCGGGCGCTGCCTGTTATACCGGCCCTCGTGCCACTCTGTGTCCTCACATCTTCTGTCATCACTACCAGGGGTGTTGAACAAGAGGTGCAAGAGAAGCCCCTCTATAGCTAGATCTCCACCAGTTCCGTGACACATTTGAAGACATAAATTGGTGGTTTCGACCTAATTCACCGATCTCCGCTTTCTTACTTCCATCTATGCAAATTACTTCAGGTCTACTCCAATGAAGTCTCTAAGTGTAGCCATCTATTACCGCACCCATTCCAAACTGATATGCTGGATTTTTATCATGGTTACGCCATATCAAGGTGCTAAATGCGAAGACAGTTCAATGGCCTATGCAATCGTGTTGCTAGATGAATTTGCAAAAAAAAGTGTAGAACCCCATTCCAACACCATTTTTGGGTAAGGGTGAAATATACTTCGTTTTCAATAGGGGTCCCCACTTCCCTTGTTAGTTTAGGGGAGTATGCATAAGCAGGACTCAGTGGAACCCTAAGTTTCCTCCAGAGGTTGGTAAAGGTTCCTTGAGCTTGACCTCCTATTTGATGGTGCCTGGCACTTGGTAGAGCAAGCTGCATCACACCAATCTTTTTAGCTGTCTTTTTTTCCGATCACCAATGTAAGGAGCATTCTTCCCACTGACCACCAATGTAAGGAGCATTCTTCCCACTGACCACCAATGTAAGGAACATTCTTCCCACTGACCACCAATGTAAGGAGCATTCTTCCCACTGATCACCAATGTAAGGAGCATTGTTCCCACTGATCACCAATGTAAGGAGCATTGTTCCCACTGATCACCAATGTAAGGAGCATTCTTCCCACTGACCTCCAATGTAAGGAACATTCTTCCCACTGACCACCAATGTAAGGAACATTCTTCCCACTGACCACCAATGTAAGAAGCATTCTTCCCACTGATCACCAATGTAAAGAACATTCCTCCCACTGAACACCAATGTAAGGGGCATTCTCCCCACTGACCACCAATGAAAGGGGCAATTTTCCAACTGACTCAAAAGAAACTAACTTAGGCAGAGGTTCCCTGTGGCCTGAAAATTATTTATGGGTTCCTCTGGGGTAAAAAGGATGAGAAAGGTTGGTTTAGGGTGTAAAGAGGATAAAGGAATCAGGGAGGAGAAGAGTAGCTAGCAAAAAGTATTGAGTGGAGTGGGAAGGTCACCAGGGTCCTTGTGGGGGGACTGTTTAATTAGAACCCTACAAACAGTAAAGAGACATTCTAGATCTAGAAGGTTGTAAACTGAGTCTCTTTATTCCAGTGGATCACCAAGTGGCCTCTACCTGGCAAGTCAGTATACAGACTGGCTCAGCTAGGAAACCAGTGTTGGGCAGAAGAAGGAGTGCCAGCCTGGTGGTGGTGATGAGTTCCTCATCTGGACCACACACACCTTGTAACATATGACCCCTATGTTATTTAGAGGGGGGGGGGCTGATTGGTGGTGGCAGATCTGTCCTGCGACAATGGAGTTTAGGGCCTCATACAATTAGGCTGTGGCAATGAACATGAGTTTCCATCCTAACAAGGCCCGAAGTCCAAATGGAGTGGAGCCAGAGCAACGGAGGGAGGGTTCTAACATTCCTTGCTGCAGACTTTATAGTAGCCCCTGAGAAATGGCTAAACAACCCACCACTGGGGGCACTACAAGTGTGTCCCCTTTTTACCTCCTGATGTAATGATGGTATCCATTCTAAATGATCCTATAAACATTATTTTTCAAAACTTCTGTAGCCAAGGTCCCCCTTAAGGGTGGCTGGAAGCTGTGGTTCACCTGATCACACTGCCCTCAATCACCTTTCTCCATACATTCAGAGTCACAGAACAGGCTGATACATTGTTTTGTTTTATTTTATTATGTGATTTGAACTTGGATGGTATTTGGGATGTTATGGGATGGCCAGAGAATTTATTCCATTTACACGGGACCTCTTATATACACTTCCAGTATATACACTGCTTCCTCCTCCTCCAACACATCACTTGCTTCCCAGACTCCTGTTCCTCTCTCCTGCACAGTACTTGTTTCTCCAGGTGAGGCCTAGAAGGAAATTACCTAAGCCTCTAGCATTTCTTCAACTTAGCTAGCACATGTTGAGGCCTGCTATAGTGGGAATAGGACCTCCAGACCACCCATTACAGGCAGGTGGTCCCCATAGTATTGAGGAAAAATACTACTGTGCTAGCCGGCCTGGTGGACTACAACTCCCAGCCCATCCTCTTCCTCCAGGCCCCGCCAGCCACTTCAGCTGTGACGGCCTTCTCCACTACCACCAGCGGCCGGTCAATAAAGGGCGCTTGGGCGCCGATGTCCCGACTTGGGGGGGGGGGGGGGCCTGTCAGTGCCGCTAGCCCCTATCTGGGACTCTGTATACCCTATCTGGGACTCTGTATACCCTATCTGGTGACTGCATACCCTATCTGGGACTCTGTATACCCCTATCTGGGACTCTGTATACCCCTATCTGGTGACTGTATACCCTATCTGGTGCTATGTATACTACTATCTGGGGCTCTGTATACTGCTATATGGTGACTGTATAGTGCTTTCTGGGGGTCTGTATACTGCTATCTGGGGCTCTGTATACCCCAATCTGATGACTGTATACCCTATCTGGGACTCTGTATACCCCTATCTGGTGACTGTATACCCTATCTGGTGCTATGTATACTACTATCTTGGTCTCTGTATACTGCTATATGGTGACTGTATACTGCTTTCTGGGGGTCTGTATACTGCTATCTGGGGCTCTGTGTACTGCTATCTGGGGCTCTGTATACTGCTATATGGTGACTCTGTATACTGCTATATGGTGACTCTGTATACTGCTATCTGAGACTCTGTATACTGCTATATGATGACTCTGTATACTATCTGGGGCTCTGTATACTGCTATCTGAGGCTCTGTATACTGCTATATGATGACTCTGTATACTATCTGGGGCTCTGTATACTGTTATCTGGGGCTCTGTATACTGCTATATGTTGACTCTGTATACTGCTATATGGTGACTCTGTAGACTGCTATCTGGGGCTCTGTATACTGCTATATGATGACTCTGTATACTATCTGGGGCTCTGTATACTGCTATCTGGGGCTCTGTATACTGCTATATGATGACTCTGAATACTATCTGGTGCTCTGTATACTGCTATCTGGGGATCTGTATACTGCTATATGGTGACTCTGTGTACTGCTATCTGGTGATCTATATACTGCTATATGGTGACTCTGTATACTGCTATCTGGCGCTCTGTAAGTGTATACTGCTATCTGGTGACTCTGTATACCCCTATCTGGGGCTCTGTATACCCCTATCTGACTAAATTTGTTTCACCTTACCAAAAAAACCCTCCACTGGCTCCTACCTCCTAAGTAGGGGGCGCTACACTTCAGTGAACATTATTGAATAAGAAGATGGTGGTTTCAACTGGCAACAAGGATCCAAATTGCCCCGGTGGAGCATGGTGGGAAAATCTTATCGCGCTCATCGAATTTGCTATCGTTTTTTTCCAGCTTGCAATTCAATCTTCCAATAAACTGTATATAAGTTGTCAACCGATTGCCCGGGTTTGGTCTGGGAAGGGTGCGGGGAAGGTTACTCGGTGAAGCCACCTACAGCCATAAAAGCTTCACAAACATGAACCACTCTTTTGGAAACTGAGAAAAATAGTTTTGGCTGAAGCTGGGCTTTCCGACCTCCCATTCTGTTGCAGAGTGTCACTGTGTTTGTTGTCATGTGCAGTATTTGTTACATCGGTGGGCATTGACAACCAATTTATTCGGACTTCGTTCATGGCCGTAATGCAATGCCCCAAAACGAACAGCATGTGACTGCGGCACACTAAAGGAAACGTTCCCGGCTGGTAACGCATTGGGATGGAATTTTAAATGAATGAAACCAAAACTGATGTAAATGGCAAGAATGCTTGGCAGAAGTTTCCCGCACCTTACCACGACACGTAGGTCTGAAGAAGGCCACAAAGGGACTTGTAGATGAGGAGGGCGCGTTGGAAGAGCGTTTTGTTTACAAAAGTACCACTACCCTTTAAGCCCCATAAACTGCAAAATGAAATCGTGGACAGAAGATTAATGTAAGAGATAAAGGCCCGTCCATTTAATCCCGGTGAAAGATTAAGAGCAGGAAGACCGGCTCCCTGAAGCCTTCAATTAGTGAAGTGACTTTATCCAAGGGGTGACCCGTCATGACACAGAACCGGTTACACATTCAGATGTTTGTCTTCGCTTCCAAATAAAACCACTTTGCCAAATGAAACCTGCGCAGCCCCGGGTACCTTCGCACCCCCCCAAGGGAAAACCTGACTCGGCAGGCTCGACCTGTACTCCGGGCCCCTAAGGCAGATGATTCAGCTGCATTTATGGGTCAGTAAACCTACCATACAAATGACCTCGGGGTAAAACGCTTTCTAATTCCATTCCAAAGTATCTAGGTGAAAGTTCCCCTTGCTGCTCAAAACTTGAAATATTTACTATGATTTTACTGGGAAGTAAAATGCGGCTGGTTGTTTTAAGTCTTCAACCAGCGAAAGCTCACCAGAGCAGTCTGCCTCAACTTTGTTATCATGGAGGGACCCTTAAAATAAAAGTTGGCTCTCAGGGAGCCTCTGCTAATAATTACTAGGGCTACAGCTCACAGTACATTGACATGATACATAGGCGTGCGCACAGGGTGTGCCGGGTGTGCCTAGGCACACCCTAATCACCCTGTGCTGAGCAGGGTCCCCCTGCTGCTTGGCTGCAGAGAAACGGACTGGGGAATCTTTAAAGCGAGACATCAGTGGTCTGTTTAGACACCTGATATTACACCAAAGACCCCCAACGAGGTCCCTAAAAAAAATTGGAAAAAAAAACTATTATAAAAAATAATTAAAAAAAAATTCAATTGTAAAAAAGTAATAATAAAATCTTAAGAATACCAATCTCTGCCCTACTGACATCGTCCACTGCTCTAACGACACTGTCCATTGCCCTACTGCCCTATATATATATACACATAGGTGTGCGCAGCCTATTGCATTAGGGTGTGCACCCCAAAGCTCAAACGCATATGAATGCCACCTGTTATCACAGGGAGGAGGCTCTGGTGGTGGGAGGCAGTTGAGTTGGAGCATATTACGTTACACCCTAAATACGGGTGTAATATATTCCTACGGTTGAACCTAACCTTTAACATAATGGGGGTATTTACACTGGCCACTAGCACCCCCAACCACCTACCTGGTGCTGCCCCTGGATAATGCTAATGCACATTGGGTGATTAGGGTGTGCTCAGGCACACCGGGCACACCCTGTGCGCATGCCTATGTATATACACACACATGTATATGTGTTTGAGCTTTGGGGTGCACACCCTAATGCAATAGGCTGCGCACCCCTAGGGACATGAACAAATAAAGAATGTGGCATAATTAAACTATATGACAGTATATGATGCTCTGTTGCTCTATATAACAAAATTATATTCAGTAATATAGAAATAATGGGCAGAAGTATAAGTTTGGATCCAGGCTGATGTCAAGGGGTGGGCAAGAGGGGAAGGTGCCCTAGGTGCAGTGCTTTTATGCAAGAGAGGTGGGCACCACACGCATGCTCCAGTGGCTGGCAAACAGTGGTCCACGACTTTACTACGACATTGAGAGCTACAATGCGTCCACTCTCTGCTGCAGCCCTCCTCAACTGACATGAAGAACCCACTTTGCATGTGCAACCACCGCCCACCCATTAAAAAGGAAGCAGTTGACCACATATGCACAGTGCATTCTACATGACAGGCATGGGCAGCCTGAGCAAAGGGGGGGAGTTTGGGTGCAGGGTGGTATGCCCATTCTACGTCATACATTAGCAGTGGGGGAAGGAGAATCATTTCCACATCCTTGTCCTAGGCCTTAGATGAACTAATTCCATTACTGCATGCATGCCTCTTCTTCAGGCAATATCCAAAGCCACCCTACAAGGTACAATACTCTGGCTTTGTAATAAAGGCCAGCATAGGTGAGTGCAGCCTATTGCATTAGGGTGTGCACCACAAAAGTGCAAACAAACCTGAGTGTGTGTATTATATGTCAGAAGGGCAAAGGACGGTGTCAGTAGGGCAGAGATCATGTCAGTAGTTTATTTTTATTTTATTTCTTTTTTTTTTACAATTTTTTTTTTTTTTGGGGTTTTTTTTTACAATATTATATATTTTTTTTTTACAATTCTTTTAGGAGCCCTGCTGGGGGAGCTGTGGTGAAATATCAGGGGTCTAAACAGACCCCTGATGCCTCACTTTTGAGACAGAGAAAGGGACTGAGGACAGAGATTCCCCAGTCCCTTTATCTGCAGCCAGGCAGCAGGGGGAATCTGCACAGTACAGGGTGATTAGGGTGTGCCCAGGCACACCTGCCACCCTATGTGCGCACACCTATGACGGCCAGAGAACAGTGTTCCCTCACATTTTTGGTCTGAGGAAAAGTGTTACCTTGCATTGGTGGTCAGGGAAGAGTTCCCTTACTTTAGTGGACAATGGAGAAAAGTCACCTTACTATCAGGAACCTCTTGTCAGCTGTACATGTGCATAAAGATTCATGTTTTTAGGATTGGAAGCCTATCTAAGTGTGCAAGGATGTGCATGCATGCGCATAAACAATGGTGTGCACGTGGAAGCATGGGCTCATCCACCACAGATTCTGGCGCCTATTGGATTATTTAGACCTGCATGGGTTCATTGCTTGATGGTCTTTCAGGTTGTATCCCTGGTATTCTGATCCTGAATACTCCCTGATCCTGTTATCCATCTGACCTGCCTCTGGACTACCCCTGCCTGTTTATATCTGCTGCCTACCTGTGTTACTGACCTCAGCCTGGACTCTTGACCCATATTCCGCCTTCAATTCCCTACCTTGTTGCCAACCTCTGCTCGTCTCTGATCTTCATCCTGCTCATGATTTGTTGCCTTCCAGCCTGCTGTTTCTGAACTCAGCTTGTGACCCGGCTCTGCTCTCAACTGGTCCCGGTGAATTTGGGGCACCCTCATCTCTGCACTTCTGCTTGTCTGACCCTAGCGCTCCCAAGTTCAAATTCGTGGTTCCAGCTTCCGGGCACCTGCACACTTTCATAGCCCTAGCAGTCTCCGCAGGGCCGGTGCTACCACTAGGCAAACTAGGCAGCCGCACAGGGCACCTGGTCGCTGGTACTCCCCCTCTGTCTCTCTGCAGCTGTTAGAAGAAGACCTGTGCCAAAGGACCTGTTGGCACCTTTTGCGCGTTCGCGCGCGTGCGAATGCGTGCGCGCACGCTCCCGTGCATGTGCACAAGCCGGACACGGAGCGAAACGGCTCCATTTAAGCTGAGTGCACCCTGCAGCGAGTGCTGTCTGATCTACAGCATTTGTGTGTGTTTCTGAAACTACCTGCTTATCTGTTGACCTGTTCCTGTGACCCGGCTTGTGTTGACCTTGCTCTAATCTCCGCCTGCACCGACCTCGGCTTCCACGACCACTCTTTGGCCTGCTCCCTTGTACCTCTGCTGCCAGCCTGTTAACAAACTCTGCCTGTACCCGACTACTCTTTTGCCTGCTCGCTTGTACTGCACCACCAGCCAGTTGCCAACCCAGCCTGTACCACCATTCGTCAAAACCCGCAAGAGACCGGAAGAGCTACGACAACTGTCACCGGTGACTAACTCAACCCTCGTGCCATCCTCACCCCTGGACCTCCTGTTTGCTCTATCAGGGGTTCATGAATCAGGGTCGCAAGGGAGGTAACCCCTGCATAAGTCAGACCCCACTACCAGGTACGTGACAGCAGCCAGCAACTAACTCAGTCTCAACAGTCAGGCAGCCGTTCCTGAGCCCCTCCGCATGTAGTGTCAGAGGCACAGCGGCGGCAGAGAACTGTATCTGTGTCCTGACACAATGGAGGAAGGAAAGGAAACATCCCCTGCGCCTCTGCGCACCTCTGATCATCAATGTCAGTGACCTGTCTGTCTCTCACACCGCGCGGTCACAACGTCACTCTTCACCAGCCAGCTCGTCTCTGCTCTGCCTCTCTGCCCAGTGCAGTGCCCATACTCCACACAATTCCTAAGTATTCCCAGTATATACTGACAAAAGAGGAGAGGACAGATGGGATGACACCCTCAGAGGGATGGGTGGAGGACACATCCTTAGATATCAAGGTAGAGTCCATGCTGGAACTTGTAGCCCTTCACTTTTGTGGGTTGAGACCCCCCCCCCCAAGTGAAGGACTACAAGTCCCAGCATGAACCCTGCCCTGATATCTAAGGATGTGACTCCTCCCCCTCCATCTAGTGAACTACAGGTCCCAGCATGAAACTATGAAACCTATGTGGTCACACCCTTAGATATCAGGGGTTCATGCTGGGACTACAGAGGTGAAGATGTGGCATCCCCAGCCCCCCCCCCAGGAGTCACATGGGCAGCCAGCGGCAGAAGGGGCTTTCACCTTCCCAGGGCTCCGGTGTTTCGGACTGGTGGCAGGCTGCAGGTGGCAAGTGACACTGCATCTGGTGGCAGGCTATGGGTGGCAAGTGGCACAGCTGCAGATGGCAAGTGGTACACTGTATCTGGTGGTATGCTATGGGTGGCAAGTGGCACGGCTGCAGGTGGCAAGGGACACACTGCATCTGGTGGCAGGCTACGGGTGGCAAGTGGCACGACTGCAGGTGGCAAGTGGCACCCTGCATCTGGTGGCAGGCTATGGGTGGTAAGTGGCATGGCTGCAGGTGGTAGGCTATGGGTAGCAAGTGGCACACTGCATCTGGTGGCAAGCAATGGGTAGCAAGTGTCCCACTGCATCTGGTGGCAGGCTATGGGTGGCAAGGGGCACACTTAATCTAGTGGCAGGCTATGGGTGGCAAGTGGCACAGCTGCATCTGGTGGCAGGCTATGGGTGGCAAGTGGCACGCTGCATCTGGTGGCAGGCTATGAGTGGCAAGTGACACACTGCATCTGGTGGCAGGCTATGAGTGGCAAGGGGCACACTGCATCTAGTGGCAGGCTATGGGTGGCAAGTGGCATGGCTGTAGGTGGCAAGTGGCACACTGGATCTGGTGGTAGGCATTGGATGGCAAGTGGCACTGCACCTGAGGGCAGGCGATGTTGGCAAGTAACAAGCTGCATCTGGTGGCAGGCGATAGTGGAATGCTGCATCTGGTGGGAAGTGACAAGCCCAGGGTTCCCACTGATTCTGCATTATGGTGAGTTGAACTATTTCATTATATATTACAATTTAGCAATATAAATAATGTGATTTGATCATCCTGACACCATATTAAGCATGGTGTTGGGATGATTTAAGTGCTAACACCAGCCATTCACCTGACAAATCACCCGCCGCTGAATTTACTGTCAACCCTGAGACTAGAGGACTGGATTTGGCATGTCTCTTTACTATATGGGGATGTCTCTTTGCTTTATGGAAATGTCTATCTGCTAAATATATGGGGATGTCTCTTTGCTTCATGGAAAAGGCTCTTTGTTGAATGGGCGTGATTTTTTTTTTTTTTGGGCGGGGGGCAGCATTTCATTCTTGGACCCAGGCAGCACAATGTCTTGGGCCAGCCCTGTTCAAATGTATATATAGATGAGATATAGTGTATAAAAATGATCTGCCAAACTGATGTGTGTGTACTGAGGGCCTGGTGAGACTTTATTAATGGGAGCTGGTGAGGCTTTATTAATGGGAGCTGGTGAGGCTTTATTAATGGGAGCTGGTGAGGCTTTATTAATGGGAGCTGGTGAGGCTTTATTAATGGGAGCTGGTGAGGCTTTATTTGTGGGAGCTGGTGAGGCTTTATTTGTGGGCGCTGGTGAGGCCGCATTTATGGGCGCTGGTGAGGCTGCATTTATGGGCGCTGGTGAAGCCACATTTATGGGTACTGGTGAGGCCACATTTATGGGCGCTAGTGAGGCCATATTTATGGGTACTGGTGAGGCCACATTTATGGGCGCTGGTGAGGCAAGGGGTGGAGCCAAGGGGGGGGCAAAGTGAGGTTTTGCCTAGGGTGTCAACAATCCTTGCTCCAGTCCTGAGTCCCTGTCTCAAGTTTCAAGGTTGCTCAGATGGGAATTGTGCAAGAGGCCACCCTCATCATCTCAAGCTCCTCATACAGATATGTTGATTGTATTCACGGTGTATAGACATACTCCTCGAACTCTACTACTCCCACCGGAGAACGTGTTAAGGGTAGACTCGTTGGAACTTTGAACTCTGTCCCTGAGTCCTGACCTCGTTCCTAACAACTGTGGGATCCGTTTTGGAGTGAAACGGGGGGGGAACCGAGGTGGGGAACGGAGTGGTCGCGGGTATTTACACCGGAGTGGTCATGGGTATTTATACCGGAGTGATCGCGGGTATTTACACCGGAGTGGTCATGGGTATTTACACCGAAGTGGTCGCGGGTATTTACGTCGGAGTGGTCGCGGGTATTTACGCCGGAGTGGTCGCGGG